>JASKGM010016499.1:21475-32833 GCA_034509205.1 Ceratonia siliqua
AACGATAGAGTGATCAGTCTGTGAGAAGACAGGCGAACAACCAGTCCGGCCTTAAAGTGCAAGCACTCGAGGAAGTGACCGAATCCAGATCGTAGTGATTCGGCAAGGGGTAGGTGTACCCGCGAACAGTTCGAACCAGGATCCGATAACAAACAAGCATCGCTGGCTTGATCGATCCGAATTGCTTGTAGGCGCTGGAGAGCGGGGCAAGGCAGCAACCGAGAGAAGGGAAACACAACCCGTATTTCGATGCTCTGGCTACCAATAGCGACCGGAGGGAGTCAAAACAGGATTGGATAGACCGGTAACCCAAGGAACTGGCATAACTGACTTTCAGAAGCGTTGTGGGCTTTCAGAACTTCATGTCGCTATCTGTTTCTATTTGCTTTTCGTTTTCAAAAGGCCATATTTAGGGAAAGCCTTGAAATTTCTTTATTTTGCCTATTTCTCTTTCCTAGCCGTTTGCTCTGTTAACCATATTTTTGCCGCCCTTGATCCTTTTCTATTGAATCTGCTCTTACTGTTCTCGAATAGGCTCTTTCAGGTTCAGGAAGGAAGAATCCGTTGCTCTTAGCCCGCTCTGAGGGCGGGAAGGAAGGCTAAATTCTATGTGCGCCGTCGAGAGAGGGGATTCATACCCAGAAAGCAATAGCATTCTGCTTCTTGTGACAAAAGAAATTGCATATATATATATATAAGGGGTTGTTCGACGAAGGTCTTGTTCTCTTTTCGCTTTTCTTTTTAGGAAGGAGAAATTGAATAAGAGAAGAGAGATGGGGCAAAGAAGGAATTTTTAGAGTCGAGAAGTTCCTTCTTGATCGAGTCAATTGCCTTGCTTCTACTTAAGTCGATATTAGGTTGGTGTTCAGTCTGCTAGTCAGGAAAAAAGAGAGAAAAGAAAGATTTTTTATGAGACGCTAAAAAAAAACCATGTAAGAGAAGGAGACCCGCTTGCCCACTTGACTTGCTTGCTCATTCGCTTAACCCTTCACTTTAACTGGCAGGGCGAAGAAAGTCAAGTAAATAGCTGGAAATCCTATGCCTATTAGATTTCTGTCAATCCTATTTGGGCTAGCCCACTTTCTAACAGTTCAAGCGGGAGAAAGAAAATAGACAAGCACTGCTGGACTGGGCTTAGGAGGGCATTACTAAGAGAACTTTCTTTTAACTATCTCGGCTCGCATGGACCAACATCGCAAGGCAGGCATCGACTCAATTCTCCAACTGGATGTGCGCACCTTACCACTAGATATCAAACCGTCGGTCGAGAAGGAGAAGAGATTAGCAATGGCTGTCACAATAAATAACAAAAAAAGGAGACTTCCATTGCCTGTAAGAGAATTTCCAAGAGGAGGCATTTTTCTGCGAAACAAAACTCCCAAGAGCTGGACTATCAGGGCTTGCACTGACCGGACAGGATGAAACTGGGTATATCCCAATGGCTTATGAAATGGGACTATTGGCAATCTTTTTAGCAACTCCTAAAGGGGAATATCCGGAAATGCCACTACAGGGACGACTACGAAGAAGGCTCTCCCACTAAGACTGGTGGCTCCCCGGGTGAAGCACTAGAACTAGAGGAGCACTTTAACGATGGGATAGAAAAAAGAGAGACGGGAGCACAGCAGCAAAAGGAACCTAGAACCAGAGTCATAGGGGCAATGTTTTTCCTTCCATTTCTATAAAGCAAAGTGACAAACCCTATAAGTCCTTTTTACTCCCTCTTTTAAGGTCGAGCCTATATTTATAGAAGATCAAAGTCAATACGGTCTAGCTAGTTCTCACTTCCGAGCTCTAACTCCTTACTTTCTTTCCCCTTACTATACAAGAGAACTCCAATCGAAAGGGGAATCTCTCCTTGGTCCGCTTTCTCTATCTGCCTATTATATACTTGCTCCGGCATCCCTTCTATACGTCATTAGCTAGCCTATTCCAGATTCCATAATGCACGAGAAAAGCAAGTCGACCAGTTCTGATAGAGATAGAGGGTAGGCATTCAAAGTATTAATCTGTCATTTCAAGGAGATCGTTTGAAGAGAGATGAAAGCCACTCGCTTTAATTAGAATGAAGGAGAGGGAGAGGTTAAATATGGAAGGATGGAATGGCTTATTCGAATAGAGACGAGACCTTACACTTCGCAGATAGGATGGTCGGAAAAGGGGGAATACGGTTATGTCTAAATGCATGGGCTCAACCCCCAGTTCCTATAGAAGATAGGTTAGTTGAAGGTAGGCGCCTTTTCTTTCAGAACCTCGTGTAGTAACTTTCACTTGCTTCCTCTCAAGACTCAGTCCATCGCTCTAATGCCTACTAGAAAGAAGTAGTAGTCTTAATCGGTTGACTAGAAGCCTATCTCACGCCCCTTCCTCCTAGCTCTAGCTGTCCAAGTCCAACCTCCCTATCTTATGGGCTGACTCCAGCTTTCATGTCTCTTCTGAAGGCCTTTGTATATAGGTTTCTTTTAGATTAGACTAGAAACCTTCTTTCATCAAAGCAGAAAGCCGAGAACTACGATTTTTGAATAGCAGTTACAGATCGAGGGAGGTTAGAACTCCCATAGCCTCCTTGTCTCCTTGTCCGGCTAGATTCCATCTTATTCGATTTAGAATATATAATTTAAGTTACAGACCGGCTCTCTCTTGACCAATGCTCCGGCTTTCATGTCATTTACAGCCTTGACTTTTTATATTAGATTTTTTCATTGCAACTTATAAAGAGATCCTGAATGCAACTTATAAAGGCCTTAATCAAGGGAATCCCCTGCTCTGTAACTGTAACTCCTGAATTCACTCTAGAACTAAAGGAAGGATAGAAGGCTACTCATTCCTGAAAGAGAGGAAGAAAACAAAGATGCACGAGCCACTGCAAGAGACTTAGCTCAAAGGAAAGAGAAGGAGAAAGGAAGGGAATCGATGAAGCCAATGATACAGGTAAGAATTGCCTACTCTATTAGGGCTTTTGTGCTGTCAAACAAGATAGCCTAACTCATTAAGTTAGGGTTAGTAGCAGAGCTCTTGAAGGCCTAATACACAGGAGTACTAAACCTTAGCGAATTTCCCCCCTATGCGCCAGCCGTTTTCTTGCTGCTAGCGCGCCCCTATGAGTAAGACGTATTCGGAGCTGGTAAGGCTCTTCTAGCTACTTTTAGATTTTAGAAAGAAGGCCTCGACGATCGTCCTTCCGCCTATCTCACAACACTTTTCTATTTCTTCTAATTAGACTGACCACCTTTTGTTGGTCAATCAATGAATTCCTGACTTATGTCGATCAATCATTAATCCATAATCAGGAGATTTCTCTTCGAACTAGTATACAATTGCATTCTAAAGTCTTGGCTCGCTCTTTCCGCTCGCTGGTCCCTACCCCTGAGTTCTTATCTAAATAAGAGAATAGCACTTTCATGGGAATGATAGAGGGACAGAGAAGCATTGGGATTGGGATTGCGGTGAATACTAGCTATTCCTTTGCTTGTGCTCATTCTTCCCCGGTTACGAGATCAGAAAATAAGAGGAGATAGTTTGTTTGCAGTAAAGTGGTTTAGAGGAGTTATTAGATAATCTCTGATTTCAGTTCTGAGTCGCAAGTCAAGACTTGATGGCTCTTTCGAGCTAGGTATGCTTTCATCCCTGTTGGTGTTGAAAGCGAGTGCTGGACCTATTATTGAAGGGAGCTAATAGGACTCAACTGTATTGTTATCCTTTTAGGGTTAAGGACTTGCTTTTAGTCCTTTGGTCTTAGAAGCAGGTATAGGGTCTAAGGAGCGCAGAAGGACTAGTCGGCACTTGCTTGAATAAGTTAGCTAGTTGACTCCATCGATCATAGGGAAACAGGTTAGGAGGCCAACTTTCTTTAGTCAAAACAGCTGTTTAGTAGCCCTTAAATTTGAATGAAATATTAGGCCTATAAGAAAGAGCTAAAAGAGGCCTGATTTCGTTGTAATGATGGAAAGAACTGGTGGACTTCTTTTTGAGAGTCTCGAGATCAGAGAGGGCAGACCGGCCACAACGTCTGGCATAGTAGGAAATGGTGCCCTTGGCTCAGTCCTGCCCGCAGTAGTTCTTTCGATGCTATTACTATAGGGCAGAGCGCTAACCGAGTCTGAGTCTTGTGCCTTAACTTTCGATTATAGTCGAGTGAGCTCGCTTACTCTGATCCTACTGCGTAGACGTCGTCTAATAGGCTACAGCACCAGATCATCATCAGCAAGAAAACGTGTATGCGCTAACGCTATATGGCTGCAGGGGGTTCACGCTCGGACATTACTTGTTGGGTACGCTAGACCGGGGAATTGGGACCGGAACTTTTCAACAGCAAGAGAAAGTAGAACTGATACAAAAGAAGAGTCTCGTCTGCGGCAATCATCAAACTCCATAGCTAATTCGAGCCTTTTAGGACTAGTGGGATCCGCTGACCAATAGCCAGACGGAACTAAAACAGCAACAGAGAGTACAATGGAGCAAGAAAACGGCATAGCAGCTACTTACAACAACAATCTTTGGACAAAGAAAGACAGGCGTACCGGCACTCACCTATAGCTCCAATCACTTACAACAGAAAGAGCTTTGGAGGTTGGGCATTAGAAAGGATTCAACTATTCTCATTACCAGAAAGAGACAAGGGCGGATTCTTCGAGTAATTCAATGCAATGTATTAATAAGCACCTGGTAAAGGCTGATAGGCCTATTCCGGGTAAAATCTTTCTACTATTGATAGAATGGGCGGGTCGCTTGAAAGCGAATCGTTATGAATCGTCCGATGTTGATGCATAGAATCGTAGGCTTGAGGAGCTCCTAAATGAAAGAAAAAAGCATTTCTTTAGAGATGGGAAGAAATAAGACTAAGCAAAGGCAAGTACGGAAAATCCCACTCATGGACATATCAAAAGGATCCGCTAATCTCAGAGAGCAAATACCCGGCAAAGTCAGCATCCATGTCTCCATTCTTTGATGTGCCGTCGGATTTGGAACAAGATAGAACTAGGAGAGCAAGACGTAGTGCCTTAAGTTAAGGGCTAAGCGCAAAAGTATCTGCTTACCTTTCACGTCTAAGGCGCAAACAGCTTTTTTTCCTTCCTTTCAATTTGAAATGTAATAAAGTGAGGGAAATTGGATTGGCTTCATTCCTAGCATTTGTCCAATCCTCCACCTATTGCAAAAATGCGGGCATATTAGGTCCTTCCCCATGCCATTCTTGCAAAGAGCTAGGACATGGATGCGATTACTTAGTGCCAACTGGATTGGCTTCAGAGTCTTCCTTGTCTTGCACTACCCTCTTCCCATGAAGATGAAGTAGTGCTTTCTTCCCTCAGGGATTTTCGAAGCTAAGATAAGAGTCTCGTTGACAAAGTTCCGTTAAAGCGATAGACATTCAATCCAGGGGTTTAGAAAGGAAGAGCATTTATGGTCAATCAATGTCTTTCTTGCCTTAAGTAGGGCATTGATAAAGAACCTTGCCTGCTCAAGCTTTCAGTCGACGGTGAGGCACTTCTTGATTAAACCCCCGAGCTAAATCAGTTAAGGAAGGACAGAGGGACTGCCCTAATCACATTCATCCAACCTTAGGTAGTCTAGCTTAGTACCCCTTACAGACATGAGATTGCCTCGGTGGAATTCCTTTCCAAGATGGGTTAGCCTTCCAGACGTTCACAAGGAGTTCATCCTAAAGCTATAAGAATATCGACATTCGACACGAGCTTCCGAGCCGAAGAAGAGCGCCAACAAGGAAGGTGAGAAAGGCCTTCTCGAGATAGCAATTTGGTCCATTGAATGAATGAAATTACCGTTAGAAAAGGAAGTCATTCAGGAGCAAAAGCGAACTAGACCGAAAGACGGCATACCAGCCCTAGAGGCCGCCGGTCAAGACATGCGATTTGAACAAGCGTAGACCCATTAGTGGAACGCCCTACCAGATATGACGAGAAAGAGGGATGAGCACTCTAATGCAGGATGCCACTGGGAAGGTTTAAGGCTTAAAGGCAGATGGTATTATTTCAAGCTCACCTTTCATCGAAAGGAAAATCCGCATATTGTATACTGGATTCGGTAGAGTAAAGACAAATGATCAGTATTGGTTTAGAGCCATTCAATTGATCCAATCGCATTCTAGAACGTGCGGTCCCTACCCGCTCTTAACAGAATACCTTCTTCACTCTAGAGGATGAGCCGAAGGTCAAAGGAAGAATCCGCTGCCAATTCTAGAACGTGGTTCTTTAAATCCCCTATCTTATGGGCTAAACAATTATTTGGAAGCTGCTCCTACCTAGCTTCTATCTCTCAATTAATATGTGTCAGTGGCTTGAATCAACTTCTCAGCGGGCGAAGTCCTCGGTTGGCAACGAACGGATTGAGGGTTTCGTTTTCTCTTTCGAGTGAAGCTGACAATTGAGGTTACGAAGTCAAGCTTTCGAAGTGAATCAATAACTTAGTGAATAGCAGCCCTTTCTTTAATAAATATATTGGGCTTAGTGAATCCTTAAATCTGCTCTCAGAAACGACTCATAATGGCGACTCCTACTTCTTTCAAGCATCGGCCAGTACTGCCCAGACACTTAGAGAGGTCTCCGGCCAATGAAGAAAGTCCAACAGCACAAGCCAGCACCAGCGGAAGAAAGAGACCCTCACCTTCCAGTAACGGGGAGCCTTTGATAGTAGTGACGAAGTGAAGCTATAGTTAAGGTGCAAGGATGAGCATGCCTAAGAATGAGTAGTCGCGCTAAGGTGGTTGGTGTGGTAAGGCAAGCAACTCCTCTTTCCGAAGAAGAGTGCCCGCCCGAGCTATCTTAAAGTAAAGCTCTCTAGGTTAGCTATAGGTAAAGTTCTCCCAGAGCCGGAGACAGAGGCCGCTACTATATCAGGGTGAGGCAGCCATAATCATACTATAGGTGAGCTAGACCCCTTAGCACTTCAAAAGAAGCGTTTTATATAGCTGTGAAATCTGTATTTTCTGTTTTCATTAATCAAAGTCAAATTGAAAAAAAGTTTTTTCATTTCATATAGCTGTCTTTTATTAAAACAATGTTTTCATTAATATTAGATGAATTTCATTCTATTTTTTCATACTTATATAGACGCAAAAGCTTACTTTGCTCCACTGGCACCGAAGCAAGGGAATGGACCTGAAAGCAGTGTCCCTCATTGAACGCTCATTGAACTAATAAAAGGAAGAAAACCACCATAGAGAGTTTGCTTAGCTTGTAATAAAGCAAACCTAGTTCCGCTGATGAAAACAAGAGGAAAAGTTCTGGGTAATTAGTCTAAGCCAGGCTACAATCCATATTCCATTATTTAATTTTCGAGTTCTTTTTGTAGTAAAATCCTTCTATCTGCCCCATACTCGATAGGAGCTCCTGTAGTTCACTCTGCTTCCCTAGACAAAGGGAGTAGGTCGAGGTAGAGCAAGCACTAAGTTTAAGTAAGTTCTTTGACTGCGAGTGCGGGTGTGGACCAGGAAATAAGGATGATTTTTCAATCCAGCAGAAGGAAAGAAAGAAGGAAAAGCTTTCGCATGTAGTCAGGCAAATTCTTTATTCTAGGGCTCGCGTATGGTTTAAACCAAGGTGCTCCCAAGCAAAGATTCTCGGGCAAGGCTTTCAATCAAATTCCGTTCAAACGCAGGGACGAAGTGGCTTAGTGAGAAGAAGGGACGGTACGCTGAAATGGTGAGTTGCGCCTACGCCTTCATTACCTACTTTTTCCAATCCTAGCTTACCATACGAGGTGCTTGGGAGACTTTACCCTACAATGGCCAAGAACGCCAGTTCCCGAGGCAGCATGAACCCTCTTTATGAGGGGGACAAGGAGGAGTCCACTGTATTTAACCTTAACCATCAGCTAATGGCTCCAGCCTTGGCAAATTGGCAACTTTCTAACAGTTATCCGTCAACTAGCTGAGATTTCCGAGATGCTAGCACAATTGACCTTGAGGGTAGACATCGAAAAGCCCTGGCTTTTAAGTACTCATCTTACCGAGCCCATAAAGACCCCAAGTGCTTGGGTAAGCAAGTAGTACGTCTTTCCACCAAGAAGATAGGGAGAAAGGGAAAAGCGCGCAGTCCCCTCTTTCTGCCTTCCTCGTTCCCCTGGACCTTCCCCGCAGAGTGCTTCCTCAGGGCTCGAACCTGCTGCAATGCACCAACTCCTCATTGTTGGACCGAATGAGACCTCTATAGAAGAAATTTTTTGGACTAATATGAACTACTCCTCACTTCGCAGACTTTCACGCTCACAAGGATTGGAACCGTAGACATTGGGTAGACCGACGTTCTAGCTAACAACGGAACTAAGAGCCCTTATTACTATTATATTACACACGACTGTAAAGACGCGATATGAGAAGGCATTTGTATTTGTGTAGTCCCTTAAGAGAGCATTAATCCCGAAAAAAAAAGAAGTGCGTGGACTGAACTTGGTTGGCTTTGAGCTTAGTGAGGTTTCATTTCAAATAGAGGAAAGCTGGTGCTTGCTGGTAAGGGGCCACTCCACTAATTGATCTGCCTTGGCATTTCCAACTTTTCTCTAACTATAAGCTCCCTCGCCTCGGCTTACTAAGCTTTTTCGGCAGAACATTTAGCTTCCACTGCCCTTGCTAATCCCCCCCCCTTATTCAATTTCTTATTGATTAGGGCTAGGCTTTTGTCTGCGAATGCAGCTACCTCATAGAGTTGCTGGCTTCTTTTACGTCTTTGTTTAGTCAGAGAGTCCTACCATCCAGAAAAAAAAAGACTAGCCCTAATCAATAAGCTTTTAGAATTTAGAAGCGGATTCCTCACTTTAAATTACATAAGAAAAAGACAGATTGATCTTCCGAGAGTCTCTAAAGTGAGCTATAAATTCAGAAAAGCCAGCGCCCAAAGGTGCTCTTACTAGAGCCGGTCCACATCTATTAGGCTGGTAGAGTAGGAATCTTGTTCATTTTTTTGATAAAAGAAGCGGCATGCCGGGTCGCTAACAGATGCGGGACGCTCCTACTAGAATAGAAGCGAAAAAGCCGGTTCGACTCCATCGCACAAGCGACTAGGGTGTCGAAGCTCTGTTTTGCGCCGCAACTCAGCTGATAAATGGAGCCGTGTAACAGCGTAGTGAAGTCGCTGCCGGGAGACGTTATTTCCCTGGATGTAGAATCCACAATGAAAGGAGAAGCCCGATTTGGTCTGTGTTCCATAAGGTTCTCGGGAACATCTAACTCAGAATCTTGGATACAAGTGGATCAAACCTAAGGACCTCCTTTATAATGTAATGGGAAGCGAAGGGAGCGTATAGTTAGAGAAAAGGCATATCTTGACGACTTGGGATTGCAGCTGAGATTGGTTGGGCTAAATTTCTTCTTTTTGCTATGTCTTGCTTTAAATTCTCTTTTGACTTCTTAGTTTACCCTCTGCTTTTATGATCATGTCTTCTCTTTTTGATTCGAACAATCAACTAGATAGAAGGAGGTTTCCGCCCTCCGCTTGAAGTGACCATTTTTTTGACCCCTAAAATCAATCCCTTTTCTTAATACTCTTCTTCTCCCTTCTCTTTCTTTCACTATTCTCACCAGGGTCCCCGGCTGATTGATGGTTGCTTCTTTGAACGACAAAATGGGTTTTCTCCTGGATTCTGAAGTTATTAGGGTGCCCCTTAGGGAAACCTACTTTCAAAGTAGTCTTCTTCTCACGAAGAAGATGAGGCCCCCAGCGATGGGGGGAAAGAAGAGCGGGTATGGGGGCTTCTTTCATTTCAAGTCGAGAGTCTATTTGAATACGGGCAGAGACCTTACTTTTCTTTAAATGAAAAAAAGTGGTGCCCTCTCATAATGTCATAGCCTTTATCAACATCAACAGGTTACGTCTTTTCCTATTTTCAAGTAGAAGCTTTCGATCTTGAGATCGAGCGTTAGGGAAAGAAAAGCGGAAGATAGTAAAGACTTGCGTATAAGAAAGACAATCAAGAATGGCATGAAAAGGAAAGACACTTGCAAGAGGAGAAAAGTCGCCCAATGTATGGTCCTAATTTCAACACGCCACCTCCCTCAGCCTCCTTACTCTCTGCCTAGAATCTTCGGACCTCTTTCAACAGTGGTGGTCAAGTTACACAACTATTCACTTCGATCAACCTCTTGACCGAGTTTTAGGACTCCTAATGATCCCAAGAACGGAGTCATCTGCGCGTTCTCCCCCTCCGCTTTTGAACCCTAATACCCTCGTGCTGTTTTGACTTCGAACGGCCCCTTTACTAATAAGCAAAGGCATTTCGAACGAAGCTGCTCCGCATACGCGATCACCACACCACCCCTACCCTTATACAAAAATAGAAAACTCCGGAGTTTTCTCTCATCACCTTTGTTTGGGCTTTATATTCTGATTACCCTTTAAGGCATTGAGTCGAATAAGCAAGTCATTTTTTAATAGAGTGATTTCGAACGGTAAAGGGAAGTGGGTTGGGCATAGAAGGTTTCTCTATCCAAGGGAGTGAAGCCTTATGATCGGAATAGAGGGGAGCAAGGATCAACTAGCCTTGCATGAGGAGTTATATCTATTGAGTAACAGTACTTCTCCGGTCTGGTCTAATACAATCCACATCAAATGGTTTTGGTGATAGGTTTTATTCTGGGGTTTGTATCTACTCAAGGGCAAGTCTTATCTTCACTTCGCCATATCATGTACTACTATTATTCCCTATTACTATCACCATTATTACCGAATCGGTAAGCATTGCATATGCTTATCACAAGTTCCCTATCTATTGGAATGAACGCTACTATGGACTAGACGAGGCTGGAGTGACAATTTACGTGATAATGATTTTCTCGAGTAATAATGATGAGCAGTTATTATTGTTTGAGCGAGAAAAGGGAGGCCGCCAGTCACCATTAGAAGTGGGCAATTATTGTATAGAAGAGAGCGGGAAGCAAGTTAGCGAATAGCACCCACCCTCTTCCCTTATACAAAAGTAGTAAACTCAACCTCTCTCTCTATAAAGCAGATCGGAATTGGCTACATAATCCTGAAAGGAATCCCCACTCGACATGCGATTCGGCAAACAATGATGGTTGGCATTTATTGATAGGCTTTGTTGTTGTTGACCGAGTTTCGTTTCCGTAAGATCCAGCACGACTATGTAGTGGTAGAGTAGAAGCGTCAGGCTAGGGGGGATGGTTCATTAAAAGGCCAACCCAAACGACTATATCATCTAGCATTTACAACCCTTTTGACTTTTCAGATCTCTCCGTTTGCTGTTTCTGCTGCTTTATCCCCGGTGAAAGATCAATCAATTGGCTCACTCGATCTGGAATGGAACTGGAGAATATGTAATGGGCTCTCGACCCAGGCCTTGCTTTATTTACATGTCTTATCGTATAGAATAAGTTTTCCCAGCATATCC
>JASKGM010016507.1:0-71608 GCA_034509205.1 Ceratonia siliqua
TGACCCTTGCTCTGAAAAACAAAAATACTTACCACTATACTGCAAGGAGATTTATATTTTAGTTGTGTTTCCAATTTAGAGGGCTTTCAAATTGAGGCTTTGTTGCAAAGTTTGGAGTTCAACATTGGTTATGCACCAATGGCTTTCACTCTAGATTCTTCTTGGCACCAAATAGCCCTCTTCCTTTTTGGAAGGCTCCATCTTGAACCTTATCAAGCACCAGGTAGTCCTCTTCCGTGTCGTACCAACTCTCAATAAAAGCACCAATGTTAGGTCTCAAGTCCAAGAGAAGAGCCCAACCCAAAAGACTAGCCTACTAGGTGGGAGAGCCTCTTAGATTTAAGTATCATTTAGGGGGATACAAGTCTGACTCTAGGTGTTGCAGATAGGTTTGAGATGTGGGAGAGATAATAGGCTAGATAGACACTTTATAAAAATAATATGTATTTAATGCTAGTGATGTAAACAAAGAATGTTATTTAAGGATAAATGTATTTGAGTTGGATAGTATATTTTATTTGTGCTCAGTTAAATTGAAATGTTGAGATTTCAGAAAGGTTTGCTTGGTCTAAAGGGCTCGTTTACCCTTAGTCCTAGCACCGGTCACGGTCTTCGAGTTAGGCCATGACAATATTGTCCAATATCCTACCTTAGGACTCAAAACCAGGGTCTTACAGGTTATAATCATTTTGTTGCCTCGACACTCAAATTTAAGGTTTTACACATACAAGCATCTAGCTGTCACGAACTCAAATCCAAGGGTTTTTGCTTTTAAGAGTGTCTTAGTGACATGCGAGTTGAACCCATGGTTTTCTCATGGCCATTCCAGCTCATTACTGCTGGACTCAAACTTTTGGTTTTATATATTTTTTATTTCTGTACCTAAATGCATTTAATTATTCTACCCAGAACTAAGGATCCTTCAAAATTTTCAAATAAGTTCTAAAGAAATCCATAGGCTCAAAGTAAGATGGTTCATGATTCACCAAATATATCGAAGGCTCAAGTGTTTTTCACAATTAATTCTTCATAACTAGAAATTTAGTATAAATAAAATAATACTCATAGGTTTTCAAATATATTTCAGGATAACTCATATCGTTCAAGATAACTCATGGGCTCAAGATAAACTCACATAGTTCAAATTCCTCAAATACGTTTCAGGGTTACCCGCATAGCCCAATATGTCAAACATGTTTAAAACATTATAAACACAATATTCAACAAAATCCAAAGGTATGATATTATACAGTCTAGAAGATAGTAGGATTATTCACTAACCTAAAAGAATACAACTATCAGTAACTCAAGGTACCAAATTTCCACAAGTGGCTCATAGAGTTAAAACAACATCATGAATACTTCTATTAGCTAGGACTTAGATACTATGCTGAGACCTCTCATTACACCGAGAAACGAGCTTAAACAAACCAGGTTCAAAAGTCTAATTAATTTTTTGTTTGAACTAAATAATGAAACTTAAATGAAATTAAACGAATCAATTTATTTATTTGAACCCAGCTCAAATCCAAACTATGAAAACTTGAGATGAAAATTACAAAATATAGATGTTCGATCTTTTATTGATAATTTTTTAATCGAATATGAAAATTTTAAATATAAAATTATCTTATAATTTTATATCTTATATATACTATAATATTCAAAATATTTAAGAATATAACATATATACTAATGTACTAATTGATTTTGTAAACAATATAAACTGCATTAACTAAAATAATTGAGAGTATAATTCCAGGAATATAACATAACAGTTTTTAAACGTCAGAAGTAATAAGAAAAAGCCAAATTGGTGACTACATATAATGATGAATGTGTCTTGAGTGATTCAACCTCTTTTAGTCTTTTTGCAAGAACACAATTGAGTCGCTTCTTTGGAATATACCTTAGCCAGTTATATGGATTATCGAACCAATTTCGTCAGTTATAACTTATTACATTCAAAGATAAGACGAAACATGCAAATTGACAACCACTTATATATTTTTATTTATACAAATTTTATTTATAAATTAATAAATATTTAATTAAGTGAAAAAAATTTAAATTCAAATATAACTATTTTAGCAATTTATTATTAAAATTTATATATATAATATTACTCTGTCGTTACTAATATTTTATGTTGGGCTATTTTTCTTTTCCTTTTCAGCTTAGGTTGCATGACGTTCCAGCTATTCGGCTCCAACCCTAAGCTGCCTAGTCATGAGACAGAATTAAGATAAGCATAAGCAAAATTATTATTTTGTAGTTTCTATGCTATTGATATAATAATTCTTTCAATTGAGTAAACATTCCGATATTCTTAACCTTAAAGGAGTTATTTGGCGTATTAATAATTTATATTTCTAAGTATTTTAAATTTTATAATATAATATAGTAAGATAAAAAATGTTATAATATGTAAAACTTTTATAGTTGATATTTATCAACTAAAAGACAATAAATATTATAAAAATTGAAAAATTAAAAAATTAAAAAATTTCACAATGATATTTTCAGATACTTTTAGTGATAGGAAATATTAACAAATTGTAGTCATCTTTTATTTCCAAATATTTTATATGTTTTAAATATTTTGAGTATAATTAACCAATATACATTACAGTTATACTGATTGCTTCTAAAACATCATAAGTATTTAAATGAACAAGTTGAAAACCCATCAGTTGCATGGAGTAATATTAAATTTAAATAATATATTATTAATCTAATTTATAATTAATATTTAAATATTTAGCAGGTTTTAATTTCATGATAAATACTGTTAGTCTGTAATAAAATAATAGTTTTAATAAAATTATTTTTAAAATAAAAAAAGATAGATGGAAATTTAGCTAATTTCATGAAACAAAAATCTTTTAATTGTTTTATTGATAAATATTAATTTCAAGATAAATATCTCTAAAATTTGTTAATGATAAATTTGATAAAGATTATACAAAATTTAAATGAGAAATGAATTTATGATACATAATTTTAACATTTAAAAATGTATATATAAAAATTTGAAATTTAAGTTAAAATATTATAGTAATTAATTATTTTCTCTAAAAACGTTATTTAAAAGGAAATTTTATATGATGCTTTAATTAAAAACATTACTTCTTCTCTGTAATTAATAAACTCAACTAAAAAAATAATTAAATGACCAAAAAATTAATAAAAAAGAAAATTAGAATCTTACTAAAGATAAAAATAATTGAAACATAATATATAAATAAAATGAATTTTAATTAATTAAAAAAAGAGATGAAAAATACAATTGAAACATGATGATGAGAAGGAAATCAAATATATAATTAATTGATTATTTAAAATATTTTTAATAACAAGTTTCTATTTTAACATTATTAAATTTGTAAATGAATTGATCAAAATTATGTTTGTTCATATCGTATATCAATTTTATTTTATTTAATATTTTTATTGTTTATTTTATTCATAATTGTCACAACGTGATGGCCGGTGAAAAGCCATCATTTTATGACTTTGGGCGTGTAAGGGAAAACGCAGAGAAAATGGAAGTCACCACCAATTAATTAGAAAGATAATTGGAATCCTTAAAAAAGAAAGGAAAACTGGCCCTCGGAACTAGAGGAAGGGTTCGGGAGTCTAATTACGAGTAAGGAAGGTGTTAGGCACCCCACAATGTCCATCCCTAATGATGGTTACCTTAAATCGTTCGTGCTTTAAAATTTTTTAATTTATTTAAAAATTACCGCTTTTTATTAATAAAATAATAATGGACAAGGTTGTAAAAAGAAATCACTAGACCTGCCTTACCACGTAAGTGCCTACACACCCCGAAAGGGATCAAGGTCAACGTAATTTGAAATATTTGGAGAAGTCGATTAGGTGAGATGTATGATCCCATGCCTGAGAATGTTAGGACATTAGGGGAATATAAAATTTCACTTAAAGCCTGGAAAACGAATTGGGAATGGAACATTGAGAAGAATATATCTCCATTGAATGCCTGACAAAATTGAGACTTTAGGGAAATAAAATTCCACTGAAAGTCTAGAAAAAGAAATAAGTGGGACTTTGGAGAGTGTGAACCTCCACTGAAAGTTTATGAGATTTTAGGACACTGGGGAGTATATTACTCCACTTAGTGCCACGAAGATTAGGATTTTTGAGAAGGTAAACTCCTACTAAAAATCCTTTAAAATGTTCATAAATGAAATGAGAATAGTGATTTTATTGTTATTAATCAATTTTTAATTTATCCAATTTTTGTGACAAAACTGAAAAAAAAATATATTGGGGTGAGAAATGAAATTTTTAGAAGTACTCGGGGTTAGAATATAATTTATATGAATAATGTGACCAAAATATAATTTATGGGAACGATGGGGTCAAAAATATAATTTATGAAAGTGATGGGGTCAAAAATACAATTTAAATAAACAGTGGGGCCGTAATGTAATTTATGAAGGTGATGGGGCCAACAATATAATTTAAGAGAATAATGAAGCCCAAAAATGTAATTTATAAAAGTGATGGAGTCAAAATATAATTTAAACGAATAATGAGGCCGTAATGTAATTTGTATAAGTGATGGGGCCAAACATATAATTTATATGAATAATAGGGCCAAAAAGTTGTTTTAATGTCATTAAAACCGCCATTGTATTTAAAGGATTGAGAATTATATCAAAATTTTTAAAACATTGAATCCGGATTTTCTTTTAAAAGCTGACCAAACAGTATAGAGCTTTTATTAAACCCAGGCCCTTGAAGCCCAATGAATTCATCTGATTTTTTTTGTTTTAATTTTCCTCCTCCTTTTTTAATTTGGGCCTTGGACCCCTCTTTTGTTTATAGCTCTGTTGGGCCCTTTGTTTTTTATCAGAAGCCATAATCAAAACGGGCTCTAGAGATAGCAATAGCTGGTTAAACTCCTAATTTCTATAACCTAAGCACATCCAGAACCCATGCCGGCATATAGTAGTCAGCCCATCAACTTAACACGCATACCATTCAAATTCAGTAGCAGTTCAAATAACTGGGAATTGAAGCCAAACATCGGTAGGTATCTTCCCAAAATAATCCAAATTAACATACACTTTTAAGATATGTAAGAAAATATTCTGCCAGAGACACTTTACCATTCAAAAATCAAATTAGTTAGCAAGAACCAAAGTTCACAATTTGAACCAAACGTGATTTCATAGATACTCTTGCTTCTCAAAATACATGGGGAATTTAGCAATAACGTGTAACCCATGATGCAGAATAAGTTGAACAAATGAAACACCTGGATCAACCCTACACTTTTGGCCAGAACAGACCTTGAAATCATAAATTAAACTCTATTTGCAGAAAAGGTGTATGTGCATCCATACCACATTTTAGCTCAACTTAGCAAAACGCAATTTTCTAAAATCAAATTTTGCATCCCATATGAACAATTAGAATAAAAGCCAAACCTTAACTCAAGTTAGAATTTCTCACTGCCAAAAGTATAGAATTAATTAACGAGACAATAATCCTCATTAGGCTAGAGTGGCGAATGAACAAAGTCTCAGAATTCAATCCCCATTCAAATTAAAACCCACCATGTACAAACTAAATCACAGCATTCCTATTATCACTAGAAAAATCGAAGAAAGAAGATAAAAAAAAAAAACCTTCTTTGCAAATCCACTAGACTCGAACCCAGACTCGTCTTCCTCTCGGTTTGCTTCTTTTCTATTCCAAAGCTCTCAGTTACTCCAGCAATTCTTGGCCTAGGGTTCTCCTTCGAGTCTCCGTTGGCTCTTCTCAGAAGCTCTCGTTCTCCGTTTGGTTCTAGATTGCTTTGTCTCCCGGTCCCTTTCCTAGACGCTCTTCATTCTTTTTATAACCGAGAGCAAGGTGTGGTGGGGGGACCAAATCCCGTGAGTAAAGGTTGTATCCCCAGAGCAAGGAGCTGATTGCGCATGGCAGAAATACAGGGAAATGGGTGAGCAATCAGTGTCATGGGTTATGGCGGAAGGAGAGGAGATGGCGCCGAGAGATTGGGGAGAAGAGGGAACAGAGGTGAGGGAATCGGGGAGTAGGCACGATTTGGGGAATTAGGGATTATGGCAATCTGGGTGGCGCTAGGTCTGTCCGGGTAGGCTAGTGAACTGGGTTATGGATGTGTTTGCTGAGCCGAATTTGGTTGGGTTGGTATATTGGGGGGTTTAATGGTAGGCTAGAAGAGTTGGGCTCTCTTTTTTTATTCATTGGGCCATTAAAAAAGGTTTTTAGGCTTTTTTTTTGTTTATCCCCTCTTTTCTTCTTTTTTTCTTCTTACTTCTTTTTTATTTTTTTTAATTAATTAATCTACATCTTTTTTTTATAATATTTTTTTTTATCTTCCCTCTTCCTTTATTTATTTTTATTATTTATTATTTATTATTTAATTATAATAATAATTATTTTGAATTTTTTTTAAATTTATTATTTTTATTTTGAGAAGAAATTTATTAATTCAAACCACTGGACAAAATTAGGTGTTTACAATAATCAAGAAGTTGTATTCTAATTAGATTCATAAGTTATATACAATCAAAGTAAGTAACAAAAGAATTCTACTATACTACAATAGAATTGTTAAGATCTAAAAGTATTAAATATAGTACATGTAATATTTCGTGAAAGATTGTAGCGTCATACGTTCTTTTTCACTTTATTTTTTTATTAACAAAAAAAAAAGTAAAAAAGATGGCACTGAAAACTCAATCACATCTTTCGTTTATGATAAAAAATCATTTTTATAAACTTAAGAGATAATATTCTAATTGAAGAGTTTATAGATAAATATTAAAGATAATATAAAAAAATTTAAATTAAAAGAGACAGTATTCTAACTAAAGAGTTCATAGATAAATATTAGTGACAAAATTAAATTAAATTTAGGGAAAATTTAAAATAAAAGAGATAGCATTTTAATTAGAAACTTGAAATACTATTTTAATTAAAAAGTTTATAGATAAATATTATAAATAATATCAAATTACATTTAGAGTGTACACACAATTATAATCTAAAGCATTTATGTGACGTAATTTTAGAGTATTTATGTGACACAATTTTAAAGTATTCAGGGCACCAATGTGGTACAATTTCGATGCGTCTACCCAGCTTTTACCATATATAATATGATATGAATATACCAAATAATTTCTTAGTTTGATATGAATATATTATATATAATCATAAGTTTAAGTTCATATCATCCATCGCTAAAGAAAAAGTCCATATTACCCAAAAGCAAGTAGTAATATAAAAATGATGTTTGAAATAATTTCTCATCCATAAATAGTTGTAAAGAGATGAAACAAAATAGATTAACAGTGTTATGAAAAATATATGTTGCTTATTCATACAGTGTAATGGTGATACATGTATATATAGCAGTGGTACAGGGAGTTTTAAGTTTACAGGAAACTAAGAGGTTCAAACATTCAAAAGCAAAATTCAAATATCATTAAGCAGAGGATGTGGGTATGTTGCAACAGAATAGGATTTGGGATCACTTGGATGACTTGCCAACTGTGGGATCATCTGTTAGTTAAGAAGTTCAACTACATTCAAATGTTTACCTTTAGAGGACCCTGCAAGACGGGGGATCCATTGAAGATGCCAAACTTGGTTCGAAGGAGGAGAAAACGCTACTTGGACAGTGTCAGCATCTTGGTGAGAGCATCGGTAAGTTGGTCTTTGGAAACATATGCAACTCTCAGCTAACCACTGGAAGGTTCTGGGTTTGGCCATCATCTAGGTACCTTGTTGCCAAGAATTCTTCAAACATGGCCTCACGCTAGTGAGAGTCTTTAAGTGCTTGAATTACACCAGTGGGCTCCAAGGAATGAGGGGTGGGGTGCTTGGTGACTTGAAAAAAAGAAATTGGGTTTATAGATATTGTTGATGGTACAAGTTGTCATCAGGTGAGTACGTACTTGAGTATTCAAGGATGGAGGTGCCACTATTGTGGGTTGATCAATGCGGTAGGCAGAGGTTGAGGTTGGAGGTTGGATAGGAGGGAGGGGGAGAGCGTGGTGCATAAGTTGAGGTGCGTGAGAGGTCATTGAAGCAGGGAAGTAAAGTTTTGAAAAACCATGTATATTGAACCTGTGTCATTTTAATTACTTTCTAGTACATAATCACTAAGATGATCCTCATTAGTTTCCAAATCACTGCTATTATAATAATCTTCTTCCACTTCTCTGTCAACTACTTCTGTATCATCATTTTCTTCAGTTACAAAAATTCTAATTGACTGGTGTGGCCACTTCCTCACAGGTAGATGCAGTGTTATGATCTCTCAAATCTTCATGATTCTGATTATCATCAAAAGTTAACTCTGGAGAGCGATGAGGTGTGTCTTGGAAAGGAGCATTTGAGGCATCTAGGGCATCAATTATAGTCTTGGTTTTTAACCACATGTAACTGACTTCACTTGTTTCCATTTGTGCAAGGATAAGGTGCAAAATAAACTTACCTTGCTTGTTGAGTGAAGATTTTCATCCACCTTGTATGTGGAACTTGAATTGACCTTCACAAATCCATATTTCGGATAACTCCTTGCCACCTAGTTAGAATGATCAAGCCATTTACATTTGAAGAGTATTAATTGATTAGCAGGTAAATCAAAATATTATACCTCAATAATTTCTTTTAGAACGCCATGATACAAGGACTCAGCTTGGTCATAACCAAATCCCTTGAGACAAATTCCATTGTTGTTTGTTCTTCGACCATGAGACCATGCTTATGTATGGACTTATATCGGTTGATATTCACTCGATCCCATGTGTTTACCTTCCTAGCTGGGCTCCAAGCCGAAGATAGTAGAAGGTCGTGATCAATCCCATTTGCAAGGTTTAGCACCTAAGTATATTTTACAATTAGTAACTTTATAAGCATGAATAATAATACACAACATATCAAAGACTGTTAAAGTAACTTACAAAATTTCTAAACTACTGAGGAGATTAATTAAAAATGAGTTTTTTCAACTTGATCGTTTTGGAGATTACCATACGTTAAGGATAATACTCAATGTACATGCTGCAAGAAAAGAATTTGTTAACACATAAGGATTTATTGATGAATATTTCAAAAGATAAATCTATGAAGCTAGAACTTACTTCAGATAAGGTTTAACCTCTAGACAATTTAGCAACACCTAAATTGTTGCATATGATAGTTTCTTGCGGTAAAATATCGATTACCGATGGTTTCATGGAGGAAAGCAGGATAATTGAAGATTGAGATAGGTTGTCTGGTATAACTTTCTCTGCCATCATCATTCTGAGGCACTCTTTTAGTTCTTGAATGGACGTGAGAATCATAGTAGGAACAAAAAGTTAAAGTCTCTTAAAGAATATATGCCTTACATATAGAACCTTCCACATGGGCTTTATTTTTAGTTTTCATTTTAAGATGTGGAAGAACCTCTTGAAAGAGTACATCCATCTATATTGGAAAGGTTCATTCGCCAATGCTTCTTGAATTCAGTGAATAGGTAACTGTTTCATAACATCATAAAAAGTAGGAGGGAAAATCTTCTCAAGTTTACACAGGATAATGGGATGTTCTTTTCCATGACAAGTAGGTTAATTTCATGCAAAGATCCTAGAAAAATTGACTCAACTTAATGAGAGGTTCCTAAATTGCAGGAAGCAACCCACTGAAAGCTATTGGCAGAAGGCAATCCACTAAAAGCTATTGGCAGGAGTCTTTCCATAAACGTATGATAGTCATAACTTTTCATGTGGGTCAAAGTCCAAGAATTAGTGTTGAGAAATCTCCCTAAGTTGGATGCATATCCATCAAGAAGTTACAAACTCCACACACACTCATAAATGGCTTTCTTCTGGCCAACACTAAGTGTGTAAAGTGCCTTTGGTTTTGCACTTTTTCCATAGCCTAATTCTTGCAACTCCAAACTTAGACGTTTACATTACTAAGCTAGATCCATCCTTGCCTTCATATTATCTTTGCTCTTATCTTTGACATCCATATTGTGTGGGATTAATAAATTATGCCAGTAAGGTGAATTCCAAAAAATGTTGCCTTTAATCCAATTGTGAGTTTGACCATAATCTGTAGAAACCTTCCCCCCCATTTCTGTTACTTTTGGTTGGCTCAAAACCTGTATAAAAAGTTCATCTCCAGAATAGCACCTAAGTGGGATGCCTTTCCTAGTAACATTCTTCAAGAAGTGGTTCCTATTTCGGCAAAAAAGTTGCTTTAGGGGCAATAATTGTCTATGGCAATCGAAATAAAAATTCTTACACTGACTCTTAAGATAAAATGACTTTGAATCGCCCATGGAAATTAGGCAACCCAGTCTACTAGATGTTCGCCAACCTAATAGCATTCCACATGCAGGAAAGTCATTGATGGTCCACAAATGAGTAGCTCACATAACAAAATTTTGTTTCAATGAAATGTCATATGTAGGCACTCCTTGAAACTAAAGTAGTTTTAGTTCGCCAATTAGAGGCTGTAAGAAAATGTCAATTTCGCTTTTTGGATTACGTGGATAAGGAATAATCACTGTTAAGAACATGTATTCCCTTTGCATAACATTCCTTGCTTCTGAAGTGAAATCCAGGTAAACGTGGTAAAAATTCTTCCATGTGTCTCTATCTGATGGATGCAACAACACCCTTAACTCACGTGAGTGTTTGTGATGCCATATCATTTCATTTGCAAATGCATTAGATGGAAAAAATCTTTACAGTGTAGGAATGATAGGCAAATACCACATGTTTGTTTAAAACACTCCTAACCTTCCTTTTACCAAAATTTGACTGTTTGAACTGTTCTTCACCCCAAAATCAATATTGTCTAGCATTTTCATCTTCACCATAATACAACATACACCCATGTAGACAACTGTCAATATTCTTATACTCACAACCAAGTTTAGAAACCAATATGTTGGTTTAGTACAAATTTGTAGGCATCTGATGACTACTAGGCAATATCTCACTTATTAATGTGATAAACTTATCCATACATGCCTCCACAATATTATAGTCTGACTTGATGCTCAACAATTTAATGGTCATTGAAAGCACAAAGTGTGTTTCACATCAATCCCATAATAGAGACTGTGCGGCACTCAATATTTCATAAAACTTGGCCGACTCTGGATTAGGATCCTCCTTCGCTTTATAGTACTCCCTTTCAAAAGATAACCCAGCAATATTCATAACCATCTACTTGTACGGTTGGAACTTCGAGGTCACAACATCATTTGGAGGAAATGATGGGCAAATCTCTCCATGATTCACCCAATAATAGCAATCATTTATAAAACCTTTCATATATAGATGCATCCTTACATCATCTGGTGCTTGACACCTTCGGCATTTACATTTAGCACATAGGCAAATGCAATAAATTCCTCAACACCTGTATAAAACTTATCTCTAACAGTCTTATTATTCAGATAAAGTCTATTGTTTATCCAACAACTGTTCAAGGATCTCCATAATCCATCAAAATTCAACAATAATTGTTAATCCATTACATAACATACATGCATCAAAATGCATCAAATCACAGTGACTCAAAAAAATTATACAAATTAGTTAAATCTATCATACAATAAATGCCCTAAAAAAATGCCAAAATATAAACAATATCATACATAATTTAAATTATTAAATTCAGCCCTAAACACCATAAAATTGAAATTCATAAAAAGATTAGGAAAAATATCCAAACACTCTATATCCATCATACAACAAAAGCCCCCAAAAACATTGCCTTAAGGTAAATAATATCATATATAATTTAATTTATTAAATTCAGCACTAAAAACCATAAAATTGAAATTCATCCAAAATAATTCAGATAATTTAGGAAAAATAATTCAAACACAATATCCATCATACAACAAAAACCCTAAAGAAATTTCAACAGCAAAAATCTACATCTATTCCAATTTGAATATTTCAATTTGGATTTTAACATAATTATCCCACATCAAACTAAACCATAAACCAACTATATGCATTATCAAATATTTATCCACAAACATCATATACTTAAAACAAAAACTAAAATAAAACCAAAAACTAACCCATAAGTTGTACATCAACAAAGAAATTTAGAGGTAGCAAAAAAGGAAATTTTGGCATACGTCAAGTTCAAAGCTTTGAATGAAGGAAGAAGAGGATCAAATACCACTTGCCCATGTCGGAAAATACCCAAAAGTGGTTGGAGAATCAATTTGGAGAGTGAAATCAGAGAGAAAACGTGATTCGAAAGAAAGAAAAATTTCAAATTGAAATGGGAGAAGGAGCTGGGGGCGTGCTGATATCTACATATTTCTCACAGAAAAATTAGTGAGAAATGTTTCTCATGGAATTTGTTTGTGAGAAAGACATAATAAATGTTGCGTTTCATTCAAGATGGTCATTCTCACTGACAACTGTCCAATGAGAATGTTTTTCTCATGAACCCATGTCCATGAGAAAATTCTTTACGAGGTTATAACGTATATCTGTTCGTGAGAATAACTTTGTGCTATGTTAGCGGATTGTTTATTACAGCATTCTCATGAATTATTCATATGGACAACATAGCCATGAGAAATTATGCCAAAAATCATATAAGTGAGAAAGGCGTTAGAATTTCCATGATAATTTCTCACAAACATTTCTCACGGAATTTTTGTTTGTGAGAAATTTCATGAGAAATTATGCCAAAAATCATATCGGGTGAGTACGTACTTGAGTATTGAGGAAGCAACAAAAGGGACCCTATGGCTCTTATTACATTGACACACAGAGCAAATGATGTTGGGGCAGAGTTTGGAGGAGCAAGGCAGAGAGTTGTTGATGACAATGTGGTTAAGAACTTTGGAGGAAGGATGACACGAAAAATCGGTGGTTTAAATCCTTAATTATTTTCTTTAAAATACTACATTTAACAAACAAAAAATTGAAACAAATCAAACAAAATAAAAAATAAGATAAAATCCTAAGTGAACCAAATAAAATAAACAAAATCAAATCCTAAACACTCTAACCAAATTATAAAAAAATTGTTCAAATTAAATTAACTTACTAAATTAGAAGAATGTAAAAATAAATAAAGTTGATTTAAATATTATGGAACCTAATGGGGGTTTAGCTAACTAACCAATCTTGTATTGAAATATTAAGTGAATTAAACTAAAATTCCTAAGTTGAGAGTATTGGTTTTTTCCACTAAGGCTAGAGAATCCAAATGATTATGGTTAACTATCACTTACAGTTAACTAATTAACTTCCTTGGTCTAGATAATTACTTAGTTAATTGGATTAAGCACAAGGAAGAACACACAACTATCTACATTAAATCAAATCAATGAATTTAATTTAAACTCCTATTCAAGAGAGCTTAATTAAGTGTAGATGATGTGTCTAACACTTAATTGTCAGATACCAATTTCAATTACAAAGAATAGGTGATTAGTCCATAATTTATAATTAAATTGGATAAAAAACAATGAACAAGAATTAATCTCAAACTTGCATTAAAAACAATTCATCAAAATATTCAATACATTCCTAGTAGCGATAAACACCTAGAATTTATTTAGCCTCTCATAATTAAATTTATACCAATGAACTCAACTACAAAATTCCCAAACAGATTGCAAAGATACAAAATAAAAAGAAACACAAATACAAATGAAAACAAAGAAAAAAAATAAAAAAATGAAGTTTTCCCCTTCTGCAACTATGGCATTGTTAGTGTGGATGTGGCATGGAGGCTCCTCCTACATGCTTGGTGATAGCAAGGAGGAGGTGGACGTCAATGTTGGAATGATGGTGGTGTTGGTGATGCTTATCCCTGTAGCTTGGCGATGATAATGGAGAAAGACGGCGATGGTGGAGAGGAACGGAAAAACAAAGAAAAAGGAGAAGGAGGAGAAGAAGGTGGTGGTGGCAGTGTGACCTTTGTTAGTTTAAGCATGAATGATCACACAAGAAGGAAGGGTTGGATTAGGTGATCTAAGTTGTAGAAATGTATTCAATGATAAGAAATGTTTTTAAATTTGATTAACTTGAGAACTTCAACTTTGCTAGAAAGAAACTTTCTTAGCTTACAAACAAAATTCTAAAGTTCACTTTGACTTAGAAAAATAAACTTGAATAACACAAGTCATAATGATTACCAGAAGAGATCAAAAAGAATTTTCTCAAGATATTTACAAAAGAGAGGTTGTTTTAAAAACAAAAACTTAAGAGATAGGAAACTCAGATCAAACTGTAAAGAATAAACGAGATGAGAGAAAGGGAGATTCACACCATGATATATATTGGTTCAAATCTAGTAAAATACTATATATCCTACATCCACTCCTTAAGCACACAGCAAGGGAATTCACTATGAAGGAAATCACAAGTACAAGCTCAAGCTTGAAGCTTTTTGAAACCTTTATCAAGGTAACCTCTCACGCATTAGATTTTACGGGCTCACCTAACAAACCTTACACCACTAAATTTTACTGCCTCACCTAGCAAACCTTTCCCACTAGATTTTGCTTACTAGAAACCTAGTAAACCTAAAGATGGAGTTAAGAAATGATACAAATAAGCTCAATCACCCTCTTAGGATAAACAACAAGGTAAGGCTCAAGAGAGTAGCTATTTCAACCAGGTAAGCACAGCAGACTTTCAATCTTTTACTCAAGTAGATAATAGTCTCTTCATTCTATGTTTTCATTGTTATTCAATTTGTCTTTCATATATGATCTTGAAGATGACCTTTACTCTCTTTTATCATTCTTTCAGATTTGCACGCTCCTTTTGATTTTGAGATATAATTGTGGAGCTTCAATTTCATGAAGACACGAAAGCTTGGTCTGAATCTCCTTATTACTTTTTCACCAACCGTAGTTGTTGCAGTTTGTAGGATCTTCTTTTGGAAACTGCATACCTAAGTATATGATACTTAGGAATAAAGTATTTTATTGTATCTCTACCTTTTTGTTTAATAGAAACTAATATTTTATTTGTACTTTTCAAAAGTTGACCAATACAACTTTTAGAGTATTTAATGGTTGTAGGTTCCATTTATAATATTATATCATGCACAACAAAAAGTACTTCCTTCTTTTCAAACACAAGATAATCCAAGTAGTTCACTTTGTAAAGCATCGAGAAGTTCTTACATACTCTTTTCAAGAGATTTCTTAAGAAAAAATTTTCTAACTTAACTTCTTTCTTTGATAAGAAATTTCTTGTTTTCTTAAGAAAAAATTTTTCTTAGACAAATTTGCTTAACAAAATTCTTCTTTTTAGAAGCTAGAATTCTTCAACATAGTTGAATCATCGAAACATATGTCAACAACCTTCTCTTACACGCTTGGTGACAACAAGGAGGAAGAGCCATGAAAGAGATGATCCTCTGAGATGGGAGGATGTTGGTTATTTAAGGAGGGTAAGAAGGAAAAGTGATGAAGATGGAAGGGGGGTTGACCCTTTTGCTATCTCGGGTCCTTGGTTGCTGTAGCTAGGGCTTCTTCTTGTAAGGAGCCCAAAATGACATTATATAGCTTTTCCTTTTTTCTTCGTTTTAAGGAATAAGTTGCTTAAATACTAAAATAAAGCAAATGAAAAAGTACTAAAAATGTAGCAAAATACTAGGACAAATAATGGTTTTTCATCAAGTATGCCATTGAGTTAGAGTGGTATGTGTGGTAGTGAGATCAAGGGTTGAAGGAACTGGTTGAGATCGGATGGTGGAAATGAGTGTATAGGTGTCACCATTATTTGGTCCTTGCAATAGTGTCCCCCAGTGGTATGATCCTTCACAAGGAAATAAGAAGGGTGATAAAATTCAACAGAGGTATTGTTATTTTTGCAAAATTTGGAAACAAAAATTATATTGGTTGCAATGTTAGGAATAGGCAGGGAATCTTTTAGAAGAAAACATTTTTTAGGAGTAAGAAGGTTGGTATTTCATGTGTGTATAATTTTCAAACCTGAACCATTACTAATCAGAACCTCATTGGGCCTTTATATTCAGAGTGAAGAGTCAGGTTGTTGAGATCTAATGTCATGGTGTGGATCGAGGTTGAACTCCAAATCTCGACAATAAAGCCTCAATTTGAAAGCCCTCCAAGTTGAAAATACAACTAAAATATAAATCTCCTTGCAATATAGTGGTAAGGATTTTTCGCTTTTATGAGCAAGGGTCGTTTTCTTGCAGAGAATTAAGTTTAGTTGATTAATTACTAAGTAAATTAATAAATTGATGCTTGAAAAGTAAATGGGGGGTTGTTGGTGAGAATAAAGTACTTAAAATAAAACTGACAATGAGCAAGAACAATTAAAAAAAATGACTCAACAACAACGAGAAAATTAGAATAAGATGAGAAATATGGTTGGGGATTCACTCTTCTCCATTGGACAATGGCAAATGATCATAGACAATCACTCATTATGATAATGTTTTCAACTCTCTATCCTAATTACTAACTGTAGATAACAACAAGTTCTGCTATCCCAATCTTTCCTTAGTTATTTGGTAAATAGAAGAACGTTCCCTGCTTACTCCCTATCCAATGAACAACCTAGAAAATGCTTCCAAGATTTAATCCAATGAAAACATTAAGGTAAGAAAGATAGGTTAATCTAGGCAACAATCTCAAACACTTGGACTATTTAACCTATGTTATGCTTCTCATCATAGTTCTTAAGGTTTTGGACACCCCTAATCACTACAAAATGCTACTTATGAATATAAGAATCAAACTATTACGTATTCAATCATTTATCCTAGCATTATATGATTACCTAGTTCATTTAGTTGGCCACCCAAACAGTACAAAGCAATAATCATGAATAAATCAAGTGGAAGAACATAAACAACCATTCAAGAGAAGTCAATACATCATCAATGAATAAAATCACAAAATCATGTCCAAGGCATTGAGTTCACCCTCAACCAAAGGGATTTAGCATTCTTACATCAGAAAACTACTCATTACAACAATATATTCTATGAAAATTATAGAAAATATAAGAATAATGAAGAAAAGGTGAAGAGGGAACTCTTTGAAGACTTCCAAACGGTTGAATCATTCCCAAACTCACTTCCTTCAGCCTTCCTCTTCCTTTCTCCTCTCTTCTAAGCTCTCGCTCTTGTTTCCAAATGTCAGAATTGGAAAAAAGAAATGAAAATAATGTTTTTAAAGTGAATCAGTGCGCACAGGCGCTACGACTTGGCTTTAGTGCATCGCAGCACTCAGCCCTAAGTTCTGATTTTTGGGATTATACATGGGCACCACGGTCATCGCCATCTAGTACCCACCTTGCTGGTGGTCTAAGTTGTAGCGCTGATTTTCTAGCGCCGTGACCATAGCCCTAGTTGAATTTCTTTGAGTTCACGCCGCAGTGCTCAGAGATGGGCTCTGGGGCACTGGACTCTTTGACTTTTGTCTGGAATTATGCAATTTTGAGTTCTTTTCCCCAAATATTTGCTTTTATAATGGGCATGCTAAATGACTCACTTCTTCACAAAATTGCATTTCCACTTCTAAACTCCTACAAAACATAAAACTAAGGTTAGTACACAATAAACTTAAGAACAAAGCAATCAAATGCAAGAGAATCATCATAAAAACATGACAAAATATGCACTTATCATGTCACATGGTGGGATGCTCTAAATTCTATAATTCACTGAGAAGTAGTGGAAGCAAGAGGAACATGTGTAGTTGATGCTGCATAATTGACTGGTGGTTAAGAATTCCTTGTCATGAGTTGAGAATTCCATATATTGAGGGCAATCAGAAGGCAACAAAGAATGGAGCAAGGTCAAAGTTATTATGAAAATATAGATAGAAATGAAGTAAGAAAGGAGCTGCGTATCTCCCAAGCCGAAGGTCATTTTGACGGTTCCATATATTGTAAACGGTCATTGTGAAGATATCTAACTGCTTGTCATTCCAATGAAACCAACCCAAAAAATTCTCCATATCAATGTTTGAGGAAGGAAAATTAAATTGTTGGCATAGATTGCTTAATACTTGGCATTTTATCAAAGTATGAAGACTTCTCTCCTCCGAGCCCTACAATGGTAACAGCTGCCATCAATTTCTATGCCTCTATCATATAGTGATTTCTTTGAAGGGACTATATTATGACAACAGTGCCATAGGAACAATTTATGTTTGTTTGAGAGATATGCTTTCTAGATTATCTTCCATACCTCGTTGTAACGTCTGTAGACACCAATTTTTTTTCTCCTACCTCCTCCTCCTCATCTTCTCTAATTTCTCAATCAATTTACATTAATTATGGTTGGCAGATTTAATTGTAAAGGAACCATTCTAGGTAAGACACCATTACCATGTATCACTAATTCTATGTCTAACAAGTGGAATGCTACATATTATTACGTCTTTCTTAGGGCAAAAAATTTTCTACACTAGTACAGTATACCAGCATTGTACGTTGATTATGCCTAAAATATAATACGGCTATTGCAGTATAGATTGGGGTGTTGATTCCACAGAGAGATAGTAAAAAATGCTAAATAATTTTAAATTAAAAATGTGAAATATGGAATTACAAATTGAATGCTTGATTGGGTTAATTCAATCAACACATAAACGATTCATCAGGATTTCCTCAACATAAATGATTCATTTTATAACCCAATCAGAGATATATATAAAATCCTCTAGCCGGAATGTATTTCATTTAAACCAAAAATAAATTCAACTATAATTTTAAGGGATTGAATTCCTTGCTTTAATATTTAGATTATTTTTATTAGAATCAGATTCAAAGACGACCTTGTGCTAAAGCAGTAAGGCAGTAATAAATCACACTGATAAAAGAAAACCAACTGAGATTAAAAATAAACTAGTGTTTCAACAACTCAATAGATAGAGCAAGACTAAATCTTTAAATAAATTTAACACAAATTTAATCAAATTTCAAACAACTCTATAAAAATGAATTTCAAAACCCCAATATTATATAAACTTGAAATCCATAATTCATGAATCAATAGTTTGAAATCACATAACCCAATCATGTAAATCCTTAATTTTACCAAAATATTAGTTCTCCATAAATGAACTTAGTAAAGTTTCTAAAGTTTCCCAAAGGAAATTTGCCCTCATGATTCACTGCTACATTTTTCTCCTATGTAACCCATCCACTATATGTTCTTTGTTTCCAACTAGTATTTTCTTGGTTTTCTTCACTTCCAATTTCGTCCCTTTTCTCTCCTTTCAAATGTCCATCATGCCATTGAAGGAAAACAAAATTTTCATTTTGCCATTATGGGCCATTTCCTATTTTATTCCTTACACAATTTCAACAATAATACATTAGGAATAAGCTAAAGCCAAGGTGGTTTGGTGAAATAAGCACATGTAAGAAAATTAACATAATAACACATAAATTAATCTCTATTTTCAGTGAATTTACAATTAAATAGTGTTTAGAGTGTTATTTCATGTGCTTATCACACCCCAACCAGCTTATTGCTAGTCTCTAGGAATTGAGATGAAAAGAAAACAAGGTTCAAAATGTACTTAAATCAACCAAGTTCCAATTCAACTGCTGTTCATGTTTTTCAAACTTTGCCTCAAGGGGTTAATGATGCCACCAAAATCAAGATAGTCAAGAACACCTACTGAATTTGTGTGTGTGTGTGATAACCTATAACTATCTTACCACAATCCCAATGCATACAATGTCAATAGCAACTCAAACAAAAGTTTTAACTCCATATCTCACAAGTATAATCAATATCTGTAAAGATCACTCTGTGGAGTTAAGAAGGGGTATTCTCACTATATATGAAGTGGCAATAAAGAGAATAATCAATAAGCAAACATGGGCCAAATGTTATTTAACTACTAGGAATTCAATCATTCTTTCCACATACCAACTTTGGATCAAGATAGCCAATACCAAACGTTGAAACGTAGTTTGGGACAAGCTATACAAAAGAAAGATAAGAGGAATTAAAAGAGCTTCCAAGTGTATGCTAGGGATTTCTTATTTGAAAGCAATAAACATGATTAAGAAAGAAAAGACTTCACATATGTATATTCTCTTTTTTTTTCTTTTTCTTTTTAGGCTCAAAGTGGTTTCTAGTGAATAAAACATGGGTTAGCTTGAAAGGCTTAAACTCTTTCCTAAATTGGCTTCTATCATTCCTCAATAAAAGCATCTAAACATTCCACAAACCATGTAGTGGTATTCCTAAAAGTAATGAGCAATTTGAAAGGAAACATGCATGCAAGCTACAAGTTAGGATGGACTCTTATTGGAAACTCACAATCAGTAAAGTCTCAAGTTTAAGAGCTTTCTAATTGCACACATTACATTCATATGACCACAAGGATTATGTGCATGAAAAAGAATTAAATAAGTGACTTGACATCTAGATCTTAATAGACAAAATCAACTTCAACTGGTGTATCTTGTCATTCAAGAACACAAACAGTAGAAAATCAGAGACTTGTATTAAAATCAATAAGAATGAACATGTTTTTAGAATTAACCAGCAGAAATAGCCAAAGTCAATGAAATATGGGCATATTTTCACAAAACTAGTAAACTAACCAATTTTAAAAAAATGGGCAAAAAAGAAGACAAAACAACAGCAGAAATTCAGAGAAAACAATAGCTTAAATCCATAATAACTACACAACAAAATCCAAATTCACTCCTCCCACAACCAATTTTTACATTGTCCTTAATGTTTGGACATGTCCATCAAAGAAGAAATGAGGAAAAATATTACCTGAATAATGAAGTGAATTATCAAAGAACTTGAAAAATGAGTAACCAGAGATGTGTTCCATGAAAAGGAGAAAAAAAATAGTGAGTAAAATTAAGCCTAGAAGAAAAAAATTGAAAATTGAAAAAAGGAAAGAAAATAAAAGAAAAGACAAAAGAAAAATATATAAAAGAAACACACCTGGATGAAGCAAGAGGAATCTCCTCCACTACAGGTATCTAATACTTAAGAGCTATTTTAGGACACTGACCATTCACTTAAACACACGACCATCCTTAGGATCCTTAATTTCTATTGCCCCATTTTCAAAAACTCTTTTTACCACAAAAGGGCCTGTCTATCTAGATTAGAGTTTTCTTGGATGCTTGTGAAGTCTATAATCATATAAGTACACTCGATCATTGAGCTAAAATGTTTTCCTAAGAATATGTTTATCATGTAAAGCTTTCATTTTCACCTGATATATTATAGAGTTCTCATCAGCATCATTTCTCAATTCTTCCAACTCAGTCAAATGGTATTTCCTAAGCTTACTTACCTCTCCTAAGTCAAACTAAAATTTTTAATGCCCCAATAAGTTTGATGCTCAAGATCTACAGGTAGGTGATAGGGATTTCCAAAAACAAGCCTATAAGGTGACATGCCTTAGGGAATTTTTAAAGTAGTGTTTAAAGACCAATCTTTGCGGTTGGGGTTTACCGTTTTCTTTAAAATTTGTTTGATTTACCTATTGGTAAGTACAACCTATCCACTCGTCTGAGGGTGATATACAGTTGAAATCTTGTGAACTACCCTATATTTTTTCATCAAGGTCTCAAATGAATAGTTGCAAAAGTGTGTGCCCTAGTCACTAATGATAGCATGTGGTGTACCAAACCTAGACAACATATTTTCTTTTAAAATTTTGATTATCATCTTGTTTTCATTGTTCTTATAGGCTACTTCCTCTAACTATTTTGACACATAATCTACTGCCACAATAATATATTGGTAGCCAAAGAAGGAGGGAAAGGTCCTAGGAAGTCAATGACCCAATAATAAAAATTTTCAATAACTAAAATTGGGTTTAGGGGCATCATATTATGATGGGACAAAGCTCCTAGCTTTTGACATCTTTCACATGAACGACACTAGTTATTTGCATCTTTAAACAAGGAAGGTCAGTAAAATCCACACTACAAAATTTTTGCATTGGTCTTATTCATTGAAAAATGGCCTCCACAAGCTTGGGTATTGCAACAATTAAGAACACTAGTAATTTTCTTGTCAAGGACACATCGCTTCATAATTTGGTCAGAGCAGTATTTAAAAATATACATGTCATTAGTGTATTCCCAAATGAAAGCCTCAAACCTCGGCAATAAAGTATAAATTTTGATTGGTTTCCAAATAGGAGGCTTATAAATGAATCCTTACAGTGTAGTAGTGAGAATTTTGATTTTATGAGCAAGGGTCATTCTCCTGTAGAGGATTGGGTTTAGTTAATTAGCCACTTATAAAATTAAAGGGGTTTTTTTTTTTAAAGAACAAGGAACTTAAAATAAAGGTAAACGTGAACATGAAAAATGTAATGAAAAACGACATAAATAACGAAAAAATTAGAATAAGATAAGAAATATGGTTGAGGATTCACTCTTTACCATTGGACCTCGGTAAGTGATCATAAACAATCACTCATTATGATTATAAACTTGACAATACTCCTAACTCTCTATCCCGACTACTAACGTAGATAACAACAAGCTCTGCTACTCTAATCTTTTCTTAATTTATCATTAAATAGAAGAACACTCTCTAATTACTCGCTATTCAATGCTAGATTTAATTAATGAAAGCATTAAGATGAGAAAGATAGGTTAATCTAGGCAATAATCCCATAAGCTCAGATTCCACATCGTAATTCTCAAGGACTTGACCATCCTCAATAACTACAAATTGATACTTTGTGAATAAGAGAATCAAACTATTACGTATTCAATCCTTTATCCTAGCATTAAATGATCACCTAGCTCATTTAGTTGGCCACCCAAACAAAATAAACAATAATCATGAATAAATCATATAGAAGAACATAAACAATCATTCAAGAAGAGTTGGGGAACGTTATTGATGGATATAATCACAAAGTTGTGTCCAAGGCATTGAGTTCACCCTCAACCAAGGGATTTAGCCAACCATCATTAAAAAATCATTATAACTATAATCCAAATCCATTATGAACACAAGAATATACAAGGAAGTAGAGAAAACAGAAAGATAAAACTCTTTGAGGATCTCCACACGGATTATTCTTTGCTGAATCCACCCCTTAAAGCTCTCGTCCTCTTCTCCTTTTCTCTTCTATGGTTTATCTTTGATTTCCCTTAAGCCAAATTTTTTTTTGAAGTGGGAGAAGTTAATTTAAGTTATTCAGCGAACACGAGAACTATGACACCAAGCCCTTAATTTCATAATTAGGGACTCCAGCACGGGGCGCTGTGGCGCCCATCTATAATTAAGCACAATCCATGGCGTTGGTTATCATGGCTATGGCTCTACTAGGAATAAGTAAGAAAACCTTTTTTGGGGACCACTGCTTCTTTGGATGGGAGCTGGGGTGCTAGACTCTTGGGATTTTTGGCCTGTTGAAGCTTTTTTCCATCCTGACTTGCATCCAATCTACCCAAAACTTATCTAACTTGCATTAAATGACTCTAAACTGAATTTCCACCTCAAAAACACCTACAAAACATAAAACAAAGCTAATAATACAAGAAACTTAAGAACAAAGCCATCAAATGCAAGAGAATTTAACATAAAAACATGGCAAAATATGCACTGATTAGTCATCCTAATAGAATTTACATACCTCAACCATGAACTTCCTCCTGTTTTGTGTGTCCCAACCTTGTGGGAGTTCACCTACAACAAAAAATTAACAATGTGGGCAAACCAAGGTAAATAGGAAATAGAAAGTAACTACTCATATGGAAAATCATCCCTAATTGGCAAGTGTCGGTGGTGTCCTCAAATGTGAGCCTTAAAAGGTGGCTAGCTACTACATTCTCTACTCATTTGTTATCTTGATGGTGATGCCAAATTCCTAAAAAAGTAAAATCCATCGTATTAATCACGCCTTAGCATCCTTCTTTGCGAGAAGTTGCTTAAGAGTAGTATAATCAGTGAAGATAATAATAGGAGAACTAATTAAATAAGCACAAAATTTATCCAAAGCAAAAACCACGACGACTAACTCTTTTTTGTAGTGGAATGGTTCATTTGAGCGTTATTTAGAGTCTTGAAGCATAGTAATGATATATGGTTTCCCTTCTCTTTGTTATTCAAGGACAGCATCTACAACATAGTCGCTTGTACCACACATATTTCAAAAGGCAAAGCCTAATCAGTGGGTTACCTTATGGGTGCAAAGGTAAGCTCACTTATCAGAGTTTTAAAAGCCTCTTGACAGGCTTGGGTCCATTCAAATCGGGCATCTTTGGCTAGGAGGTTACATAACAGTCTAGATATAGTGGAGAAATTTTGTATGAACCGCCTATAAAAATCTGTATGGCCAAGAAACAATCTAATATCATTTACTATCCTAAGAGTAGGAAAGTTAGAAATTAATTCAATTTTTGATTGATCAACCTCTATTCCGTTTGAAGAAACAATGTGTCTTTAGACAACACCCAAAGATACCATGAAATGACTTTTTTCCCAATTTAAAACTAGCCATTTTTCTTCATAATGAGTCAACACTCTTTGAATTAAGCAAGCATGCATTAAATGAAGTTCCAAAAACAATTAAGTCATCCATAAAAACTTCCATGCAATTCTCAACCATATCACTAAAAATACTCATCATGCATCTATGGAAAGTGATAGAGGCATTGCATCACCCAAAAGGCATCATATGAAATGCATAGGTACCAAAAGGATAAGTAAATAGGGTTTTATTTTGGTCTTCTAATGCTATTGAAATTTGATAATAACCAGAATATCCATCCAAGAAGTAATAAAAAGGATGACCAGCCACACGCTCAAGAATTTGATCCATAAAAGTGAGGGGGAAATGGTCCTTATGGGTAGCTACATTTAACTTTCTATAATCAATGCACATGTGCCACTCAATCATGATTTGGTAGGTTTCATTTCCCTATTTCATTTTTGACAACTGTCTCCTAACTTTTAGGGGACCACTTGTGTAGGGCTAACCTACATACTATTAGCAATTGGATAAATGATACTTGAATCTAGCAGTTTCAAAACCTCATTTTTTACTACTTCTGTCATGATAGGGTTTAGCCTATGCTGAGGGTCCCTATGGGGGCTAGTTCACTCCTCTAAATGAATCATATGTGAACAAATTGAAGGACAGTGTCCTTTATGTCAGTTATGGTTTAACCTAATGCACATTTATACTCCATGAGAATATTAAGAAGTTACTCACCTTCTGTTGCATTCAACTTAGAAGAAATAATGATAAGAAAAGTGTCACCTGAGCCAAGAAATGCATGCTTAAGACTTGGGGGCAATGGTATCAATTCCAATATGAGCATCTCTAAACTTGAGGGTTGTTGTCTCTCATCCCTATTTGGAAAATTTTCAAGCTTGGGCTACCATGGTGAGGTCCCATAATCCTGCAATTTATAAAAAATGACACAAATGTCACCAAATGCATTAATATAAAAAATTGTTGGAATTCCATAATTTAAGAGGAAAAGTTGCAAAGGGTTGGGTTAGCAATTGTGACTTCCTCCTTTTGAGTGAATGAATCTATCAAGTAAGTCTGTTGGCACCATCATCCTCCCTAGGCTACTTACCGATATGGAAAATGTTGACCTCGATGGTCATGTTTCCAAAGGATAATTTCATCAACCCATTCCTGCAATTAATAATAGGTCTTCCCAAAATAATGAGAATCTTAGAATCAACATGAACATCAGTTTGAGTATCCAAAATTGAGAAATCAGCAGGGTAAAATTTATCAATTTGAATCAAGAAATCTTTAACTACCCCCGTGGTTTCCTAACAAATCGGTCAACTAATTGTAGCATCACTGAAGTGGGCTTTATCTCACCTAATCCTAGCAACAAGTAGATGGTATAAGGCATGAGTACATTAACCCCTAAATCAAGAAGGGCTCGTGTAAAATTATGGCTTCCAATGATGCATGAGATGGTAGGACAACCGAGGTTTTTATATTTAGGAAGGACCCTCTAGTTAATTATATCACTCACTTGTTTAGTTAAGAAGGTTGTTTTCTTAATATGATGCTTCCTCTTGACAGTGCATAGTCCTTAAGGACTTGTGCATAAGTTGGAACTAGGGAAATCACATGTAATAAAGGAAGATTAATTTTCACCAGACTAAGGTTCTTGAAATTTTCATTATTAATCTCAGTGGCTTTCAAAGTGGACTTGAGGGCTTGGGGAAAAAGCACCCTAATTTGACTTTTGGCAACCTCATAATCATCTTTTGAGGTGTGTAGTTCATTATTAACCATGTTTTCTTTAATCTCGCTAAGCTTAGGAATTGGTTCTATAACCTTCCTGGTGTTAGTAGTTATGACATTAACCTCTTTAAGATCTTGCTTATCAAATTTAGAAGATTGTGTGCCATATGCTGTCCCTTGGGAATGGGTTAAGCTTGGAATGGAAATTTCTCAAGTTTATTTACTGTTAAAGCATTGGTTAGCCCAGAAACATGACTCCTAAGTTCCTTTTCCTCCTTAATTACTTGATTAATCATTTATTTAAATTTCTGGTTAGCCTTCCCTTAAGCTTCAATAAATTCATGTAAAGTTTCCTCTAAAGAGATTATAGAAGGTATGGGCTATTATGAAGGTGTGGGGTATGCTCTAGGTAGCTGTGTATGCTGCTGGTTTTCATATTTCTAACTAAAATTTGGGTGATTATAATAGCCTGCACCTTCTACAAAAGTAAGACGATCATGAGCTGCCCCTCATCTCAGCAAATGTAAGACGATCTTGAGTTAAGTGATATACCCTGTCATACAAAACATGGTCTATAAGACTCAACATGTGCAACTGTGTACAACCCTTGCATCCTTATTTTTAGAGCCTCTAACTCCCTAGTCAAGGTCTTTACTCTAGGGACTTAGGTGTAGGCTGAGATATACTAGTGCCTTCAATAGCACTAAGGTGATTAGGTGTATGCCTAAATCTACTAAAGCCTCTTACTCCTCTCTAAGTTGGTAAATTCCTCCACTAGGGTGATTAGGTGTAGGCCGAGATCTACTAGTACCTTCATTAGTATTAGGGTAATTAGGTGTAGGCCAAGATATACTAAAGCCTCTAGCTCCTCTCTAAGTTGGTAAAATTCCTCCACTACGGTGATTAGGTGTAGGCCAAGATTTACTAGTGCCTTTAGTAGCACTAGTTCCTATCCAAGTATGGGTCCTTTCATCTAATTCATTTAAGTACTTTATGGCCTCATCAGGGTCCTTTTGCAAGAACTCACCATTGCACATCATTTCAACAAACTAACACTCCTTAGATGTAAGTCCCTCATAAAAATAACTCACAAGATGCCAACTCTCATACCATGATAAGGACATAAGGTTTGTAACTCTTTGTATCTCTCCCCTGCTTGGTATATAAGGTTTCATTATCTTTTTTAGAAAAAGAAGAAAATTATTTTTTCAAGGCATTTGTCTTATGGAGGGGAAAGTATTTTCCAAAAAGACTTGAGTCATCTCACCCCATGAACCTATAGAACATGGTTACAGTGAATACAACCAATGTTTGGCTCTATCCTTTAGTGAAAAGGGAAAGAACCTAAGTCGAACAACATCTACATTACAAGGTTAACTATGAAAGTGGCAACTACCTCTTCAAATTCCTTAATATGCACACATGGATTTCCATTTTCTAAAACATGAAATATAAGAAGAAGTTGTATCATGTATGGTTTGAAATCCATGTGAGGAATATTAGGTGGAAACATGATGCATGATCGTGTTGCTATGTGAGTGGGGTGAAGATATTCAAGTAATGTCCTAAGTTGATCTTCGTGTACACTCATGGTGAATGAAGTGGATGATGTAGTAGAATGTGTGTTAGAATCAAATGACAGGTTAAATAAATTATCGAAGAGACTTTCAGCGTATACTTTAGGTCTCCTTGCAAATCTACCTAACACATCTCTATATCTATGCATGCAAACACACTAAAAAAATAAAATATTATATTATATAAATTTGAATAAAAAAAATGAAACAAAATCAAAGAACGAGTTTACCAAAATTGTTATTTGCTTGCGTTTCTTGAACCACCTCCCCGGCAACGCTGTCAAATTTTGATTACGTGAAAAATACAACGCAGTTATTGCAGTATAGATTGGGGTGTCAATTCTATAGAGAGACAGTACAAAATCTAAAGAATTAAAAATTAAAAATATCAAATATGAAATTAAAAATTGAATGCTTGATAAATGAAAAGAAATAAATTATTCAACTAAAAATATAACTAGAATATTGGATGTAAAGCAATAGGATTTCCTCAATTAGGCTAATTCAATCAACACAAATGATTTATTTTATAACTCAATCAGAGATAATTATATAAAATCCTCTAGTCAGAATGTATTTCATTTAAACCAATTGTAATTTTAAGGGATTAAATTCTCAACTTTAAAATTTGGATTATTGTCACTAAAATCATATTCAAAGATGACCCTATGCTAAAGTATTAAGGCATCAAGAAATTACACTAGTAAAAAAAACCCAATTGAGATTAAAAATCAACAACTCAATAGATAGAGTAAGACTAAATCTATGAATAAATTTAATACAAATTTACTCAAGTATCAAACAACTCTACAAAAAGGAATTTCAAAACCCCAAAATTATATAAACTTGAAATCCCAATTTCATGAATCAATGGTTTGAAATCACATAACCCAATCAAATAAATCCTTAGCTTTACCAAAAAGATTAGTTCTCCATAAAAGAACTTAGCAAAGTTTCTGAAGTTTCCCAAAGGAAATTTGCCCCCATGATTCACTGTTGCATTTTTCTCCTCTGCAATCGTCTAAGACCCACACAAAATAGCTCTCCTGTCTTTACAATTAAATACAATATTTATAGTGCCATTTCAGGTGCTTATCATGCGTTCTCCAACAATAAATCTCTTACTAGTAATACGTCATATTTGTCATTCCTAGGAGAAGACACAAACACCCCACCTGCTCTAGGAATCCAAGGGCCCTCCCATATGAGTGTGTCATGACTGTTACCACTCCGTTTCACAATACCCTTACATAGTACATCCCGTCTGGCCAATAAACTCCTCCTAGTTATGGAAGGGTTGTTTCCAAGCCGCGCTTCTAGTAGATTGGTTTTATTAAAATATTTGGCCTCTAAGACTACATAAAATAGAGAGTCATTATGCTGCACTAATCTCTAAATTGCTTTGCTAATAAAGCTTTATTAATAGCTTGTAGATCACACAAGCCAATCCCTCCCAATGCCTTAGAGACCATCAATTTCCTCCAACTAATCCAATGAATTTTGGATTCGTCCAAGTTCGACTCCACCAGAATTTGGCCATTAATTGGTTTAGTTGATCACAGAGTGTCTTCGGTAGGAGAAAACAACTAATTGAATAGGTGGCTATCGCATGTGCTGCCGCCTTTATAAGAATTTTCTTCCCTACTTTAGAAAGCAATTTCTTCTTCCAACCCTGCAATCTTGTCCAAACCCTCTCCTTAATTGACTGGAAGGTTTCTCTTTTGATCATTCCATTTTAAAGATTAAGCACATTCAACTTTAATTTAATTACCTTACAAGTCACACAATCTTATTAGAGATGACATGAGTCAATTGATACCAGGTTACGTAAATAACCTTTTGTTGTGTTTCGATGGAGTATTTGTAAGAAAATTAAATTGCATCGATTAATTCAATTTTTTATATTTGTAACTTTTTTAAATAATTAATTCTTATAATAAATTTTTTTATAATATTTTATAAGCTAAGGAAATTGAGCTAGCTAGCATCAAGGCCGATATATGAGTCTTCATCCAAAGTCAACCATGGGTCTTTTTGGGACTGATAGGTCAAGTCTTAGTATGTAGTTGGGGGATATTATAGGGGTCTGAGTCTAGGGCTTAAGCTAGTTCAAAGAGCCAAAGTTAAGGCCAACAGCCAATGCTAGGTTTGGGATCCAGAGTTGAGGTTGAGTCTAGGTATGAGAGTTAAGGCTAGGGGTTGAGTTTAAGTTGAAGAGCTGGGTCTGGATGGGTCAAAAAAGAGTAATGGATTTGAAATTCATTATTTTTTATAAAATAATTCTATAATTAAATTATTTTAAAATTTTAAAATTCTTTGAATAGTTATGATAAAATATTTCAAAATTTTTTTAAAATTACTTTCTCCCTTAAATTGTCTCGTGCAAACACAACTTCGGTGGTGTTCCTCTTTTCAAGCTAAGGCATGGGGTGTGATTACGCCCTAACTATTACGTGGTGTTACACTATAGTTTAGGGTGTCGGTGTCGATCCATAGGGAATCAAGAGAAACACTACAAAGCTATCACTTAAAGGAAAATATTAAACGACAAGATGATAGGAACATAAGAAGAATATTAAAATCTACCTAAGACGCGTAACTAAATTGAAATTAAGATACGGCTAAAGAGACAAGTAAAGCTTCAAGCTTTCATTGACCAAATCCAACATGTTGATTTTTGTTTCGTAATTCAACTCATACACATAATTAGGAATTATAACACTAAATTCTTAATTGAAAGATATAACCATGCTATCACTTAATTTCTCAAAATTAATTCTAAGTTCAATTCCCCCTTTCAAACCGTAGTTTTCACCTGTAAAAATCATATCTAAGGAAGGCACTATGTCAAGAAGGAAACAATAATACAGCAGAAAATCACATTCATAGCATGAAGAACCACTTGTTTTAGTCACAACCACATAATCCTATAGCTCCACAAAGCCAAAACATAGCAAGATTTAATCTATTTGTCCCAACTTAGTCGATTCAAATCAAACATATAATTCAATCCTAGAACCTTAAACGATAAAGCTCAAATAATGAATTGAAACATAGTCAAAGTGTTTTCACCAATCAATTTCTGCCCTAGGCTTTACCCAAAAGCTTAGCCAACCATGACTAACAAATCCGCTATTCCATGAATCATCTTCATCTACACCATTAGAGGAGAAAATCAACAAGCTTTTCTAGTGAAAACGCCACCTCTTTTAATCTCCATGAAAACCAGAACAAAAACCCCTCTTTTTCCTTTTGCCAAAAGTCCCCTTTCTACTGTCAAAATTTTATTTTTATATAGATATGTGCACGGGCACCACTATGCCCATCCCTAGAATTCTCCCTTAATTTGCACCATTGGCGCCAATACCTCAGGTTAATGGCCTGGTGCTCTTGAACTTTGCACCTCATGGCTTCACATGGTCGAGGGCACAATGCATTCTGGTTTTGGCCTGTGCATTCAAAATTTGGGCGCTATGGCTACAACTGATGGAGTTTGTAGCACCGTACTTGCTGGAAATTAGCCTTGTGCATCCTTCACTTGAAACACTGAAATCAAACATAAAAAATATGCTTAGAAATATCTTAAAGTCAATAGAAACTAAATACAAGAATGCACATTAATGCATATGATTTCTCTTCACGTTTCTAGCATTTTAGTCCAATAATAAGGCATATACAGTGCACTTTCGTACACTCATTAAAGCTTTTTAGAAGGTTTGAACATGGATTTAAAAAATTGGAAGGTGGAGTTCAAACATATTCTCAAATATGCTAATTTTAGTGTTGATTAGATGGCAAACTAGGCTATCAAGCAAAATCTAGGAGTTAGAGAGTGGACCAAGTCACCTCTTGATCTTAGAAAAAATTTCCTAATTAATGCTATTGGGTAAGGGTGTTCAAAGTTGATCAAAACCGATTACACCAAATTAAACTAAACCCAATTGAATTGTCAAAAATCAATCCAAATCAATTATAATCGGTTTAGTTTGCTTCTCTTTAAGTGAAAATCAAATTAAACTGATAAACCAATCAGTGCATGCATTTTCATGATTTATATTTTTACATATATGTTTATAAGGTATTTTTTTATTAATTGAATTTTTTTCACTAAATATTTAAATTTTATAAGTTTTAGACTCATAAAAATTAAAAAAAATATTATTTTTGTATTAAATATTTTTATAAATAAGCCTTAATTAATTACAATTTGAACCATTTAGACCTAAATCAAGAAACAAAATTGAGAAAAGTAAAACTGATTAAACATATCTTTAATGATTTGGTTTAGTTTGATTTTGTCATTTTGAATAAACTGAATAGGTGTATTATGTTTGATGCAAGATTGAGCCAAATTGATTAATACCCCTACTATTGGGGTTCCTACCCCTCTAAGTGTTACTATCTAGTATTTTCTTTCAGGCTTTAACTTTGCTTATCAAAAGAAAAATAACGTACAATTAGTTATATTTTTTTATCGATAAATTGAGTGGGTTGAGTTGGCTTATTTTGACACCTCTACTTATTTGATGGGCTGGATTTTGCTTTGTTACTTTCAATGACCAAAATGCCCTTGTGTCCATCACCGTTTTCGAGCTAGATCTATTTAAACACCACTTTCCTGACTATTTCTAGTAAGTGACTTCATTACTTATACTATGAGATCCTTACTCTTTAAACTCTCTACTTTCATACATCAATGGCTTCTTCTAACTTAGCCGCTGTAATCCAGCTTGATGGAGCGTGTTGTTTTTTGTGTACACAGATCCTCCATTAAAGCTATAATCTAAGCAACTGATCCTCCTACTTTGGTGTTAAACTATTTTGTTTTTCACCAATATATGTTAATACGTGTTATATTCAAAATTTGTTTGTCATGGATATTTAAGTTCTAATTTTTAAAATTTCCCATTCTCATTCTAAAAAAAATGAAACCGACATGCATACGTGTTATGTTAATTCAAATCTTATATTGGCATATGTGTCATATTCAAATTAATTTTTAAACTTCTCATTGAATGAGTTTCTTCTAGAAAAGAAAACACAACGACCATAATCTTATATTTTGAGTACAACACACTATTATTTTTTGAACAAGTCTAAAAAAAGATGTTAAATTATATTATTTAATTTATTCATGTGTAACAAAAAAATTTAAGAAAAATTTTATTATCTTATCAAACTCTTGTTGTTTTTTGGGTTTTGTTTTCCTTTTTTTGGATCAAATGTGTGAGAATCGTAATTGTTTTAGTAACAAGGAAAGAGAAAAACAACTACTACTACCTACAAATTAGTAGAAGATAAAATCTGCAAGAAAAAAGAGATGCATATATGGAGGAGGAAGATCCCAGACCACGAGTGAGTGATCATAAGACAACGAGGAAGGGAGGCCACACAAACGTCAAACCTACGATAGATCAAATTGGTATGATGAAAAACAGTAGGAGGGTACCACCGAGTGTAGCTTCATTGCAGGCCTTCATTGCAGGCCCTCCAGCACCACCACATAATAAAAAATAAAAATAAAAAGAGAATATCATCAAAAGGGCCACGTCAAAATTTAACCCATGAACTACCAATCTTAAGCCAAGTTTGCACGTCATCGCTGAAGAACCTAGACCTTTCCACATAACCAAAGTGACTCCATATAGAAAAAATATAGTGACAGTCACGAAGACAGTAGAGAGTGGAATCACTAGCTGCATAACATCTGGTGTAGATGTTAGAGGAAGACAATCATTTTTCAACTCCAAGAGTATTTGTGGGAAGGAATTGGTGTGAAGCCAGCCAAACTAGCATTCTGATCTTTTTTGGAGATCTGAGTTTCCAAATCCAAGACCACCATTATGGGACTGTGGCAAGTTTAACTTCTTGTTAAGTAACCAAGAAAAACCCGACTTAGCAATGTAGATTCCTGAAGCATGACCTCCCCAAATCAGCTAATCATTAACAGTAACGACAATAAAGAGGTAAACTAAGGATGAGGGGAAACCATATATGACGGAAGGAGATTGTTAAGCATCTCAACATCATAAAACCCATTAGGAAAAACATCTCCCACTCGTAAGTCCGGATGGGCAATGTCCCTACAAAAATCGTGCTCCCTCAAAGGTTTCTCCCCAACCCACCTGTCATTCTAAAAAGAGGTCAGATGTCCATTGCCTATCTAGTAGGAAAAATCGCTTCTTAAGAAAGGAATAGATTTTAGAAGAGAACGCCATTTGTAGGAGGCATTGGAGTGAACTGGGCAGTGAAAATTATTACCATCTAAATATTTCTTAACACAGACTTGGGCCCAAAACTTATTTTTCCTTGGTAACCTGCCAAATGGACCATTTTACCCAAAAGAGCAGCATTCGTAATACGAGCCGGGCAACTCCTGGCCCACCATGGCAACAAGGTTTGTGATGGGAAGTGAGCAAAAATCAAATAATAAAATCGCAAATTCCTCAAACCTTACCAAAGACAATCAAGTAGAACCAAAAACAATAATAGGAATAGGAATAAGGAGCAAAAAAATTAAATAAGGACATGACAATTATTAATGTGGAAAAACTTCCCTCAATGTGAGAGAACAAAAAATCACGGGACCTAGTCCAAATAAAATCTCCACTATTAACCAAATAATGGGTACACAGTATCTTCCCTAATCACCATTAGATACTACAATTCATATCTCATCAATCTTGGCAAATACGAAGAGAAATAGGAGAAAACTTATCCAAATGCACTGCTATTGTTCATGCATACGAATTGAGGATATTGAGCTCATAATCTAATTTGCACCATTCATATTGTATCTCCTTGTCTCATGCATCTATCCTCCAAAGTTCAATTCGATTGGACCACAGATGAAGCGGAATCAAGATTTTGATTAAAACTAGATAGAGATGAAAATGAAAGAAAACAGCTGCTGTAAACTCTCCTCTGTTTCACACCCTTCTATCTGCAGCGCTTGCATCTTACTTAACTACACACTAACTCTTTTCATTTTAGGGCTACTTGTCCCCTCTTTTTATTATTATTACTTACATAGTCAGCCATGGCCCCCACTTGGAAACCGCCTGACAAATCTCCCCCTCACGACTTAAGTAGGGGACATTGCCATTCTAGCAATAGAACCGCAAGTCTCAAACTTCTTCCTTAGTAGTGACTTTGTCAACATACCTGCTCCATTATCATCTACGTGAATCTTCTTAAGTTCCAATAACTTGGAGTTTAACACATCCAGTATCCAATGATACCTAACATCATATGTTTTGACCTTATATGGAAGGTATAATGCTTACCAATGTGGATAGCACTTTGGTTGTCACAATACAACACATATCGTGCTTGTGTCAAAGCAAGCTAATAAGTGCTTATTTTGGTATGTTTTTATGTTGAATTCTCTTACATTTAATTCCTTTGTTCTTGAGTTTCTTGTGTTCTTAGCTTTGTTTCATGTTTTGCAGGTGTTTTGAAGTGGAAATTCTAATATGAGAAGAAGTAATTCAAGTTAGAGCACTTTGGAACAATGCAAAACAAGTATATGTCGAAAATAACCCAAGATGCTTACTTTCAGGTCCAAGTAAGAGATACTAATGCCCCAGCGCCCTTTCTTGGGGGCCTCTATGCTCAAAATTGAAGAAAAATAGCTCCATACCCAAGAGTTCAATGCCCTAACACTCCAAGACAACGCTGTGGCACTTAGAAGATGTAGCCAGGCCATCCAAGGACTAACATTGTGGTGCTGGTGAGCCAGCGGCATAGCTTGTATAGCCAAAGAAGGAGGGGACCACGTCTCCCACAAGCCAAGGCTATGGCGCCTTGTGTTGATGTCCCTAATCCACAAATCAAGGTTAGGTGCTATAGTGCCCCGGAGCCAAAGCTGTTAAAAATAGATTTCCCACTTCAGTTTTAGAATTCTAACACTTTGAAAAGTTGAGAGAAAGCTTAGAAGATAGTAGGAGAGTAAGAGGAAGGCTGAAGAGAGTGATTTCGTAGAAGATTCAACCATGTAGAGTTCTTCAAAGAGTTTTCTTTTCATCTTTTCTTCATTCTCCTTGTATCTTTTATTGTTTTTATGGCTTTGGATGTTGTATTGGATAATTTTCTAATGTTAGAATGCTAAATCCCCTTGGTTAAGGGTGAACTCAAGCCTTGGACATGATTTTCTGATTAAATCCATTGATAATGTATCCAACTTCTCTAGAATGATCGTTTATGTTCTTCTACTTTATTTGTTCATGATTATTGCTTGGTTTTGTTTGGGTGGCCAACTAAATGAGCTACGTAATCATCTAATGCTAGGATAAAAGATTAAATATGTAATAGTTTGATTCTCTTACTCACAAGTAGCAATTTGTAGTGACTAGGGATGGCCAAGTCCTTGAGAACTATCATGTAGAGCATAATATAGGTTAAATAGTCCAAGCATTTGAGATTTTTGCCTAGATTAACCTATCTTTCTCATCTTAAAGCTTTCATTGGATTAAATTTGGAAAGCGTTTTCTAGGTTGTTCATTGAATAAGGAGTAAGTATGGAGCTTTCTTCTATTTACTGAATAACTAAGGAAAGATTGGGATAGTAGAGCTTGTTGTTATCTACGGTTAAAAATCAGGATAGAGAGTTGGAAACATTGTTATATTTATAATTATAATGAGTGACTGTTTATGATCATTTGTCGGCGTCCAATGGTAAAGAGTGAATCCTTAACCATATTTCTCATCTTAGTCTAATTTTCTTGTTCTTTGTTGTGTTCTTTAGTTAGATTGTTTATATTTACATTTACCTTTATTTTAAATACCTTTGTTCTCAACAAAGACCTCTTTTACATTTCAAGTATTGATTTGTTAATTTCATTGGTAATTAATCAACCAAACCTAATCCTTTGCAGGAGAACAACCCTTGCTCTCAAAAACAAAATACTCACCACAATACTGAAGGAATATAATTGTGAGTCTCCCATTTAGAAAGCAATCAAATTAAGGCCTCTTTGCTGAGGTTTGAAGTTCTATTTGGGAACACACCACAAGCTCTTGAAGAAATTTCTTCTTCCACAACAACTCTTTACAAGCTTCAGTTGCAGCAATAAACTCTACCTCTGTGGTTGAAAGTGCAATACACTTTTGCAACTTTGACTACCATACCACAGCTCCCCCTACAAAGTTAATCAAGAAAGCTAAAGTAGATTTGTGATATTTAATATCTCCCACCATGTTTGTGTTAGTAAATCCAACTAACACATGTTTTTCATTTCAAAAACTTAGTTTCAAGTTACTAGTTCCTCGTAGATATGTCATAATCTATTTTACAGCATTTCAATGCTCTTTACCTAGATTTGAGAGAAAGCAACTAATTGTACTCATTGTATGAGCAATGTTGGGTCTTGTACAAACCATGGCATACATAAAGCTTTCAAATACTGAGGCATAAGGAATTATCTCCATCCCTCACTTCTCTTCATCTGTGGTAGGAGACTGCTTCACACTTAATTTAAAATGTGGAGCAAGAGGACTGCTAATTGCTTTGGCATTGTCCATTCTAGTTTGATGGGAAGAAAACAATAATCAAATAATAAAATCACAAATTCATCTTCCCCACTTATGTGAACCTTACCAAAAACAATCAAGTAGAGCCAAAAACAATAACAGTAATAAGAATAAGGAGCAAAAACTTAAATAAGGACACTATTGGATCTAGTTTTTAGCCTAAGGTGATGTCGATGCAGACAAGGATTTTTAAATAAACATTAAACCTACCAAGCAAGAAAAAGCAGTGGAATATAAAGACCAAAGGCATACACAAGTTGCATGTATTCATAAGGAGAAGAACAATACCTTTGTAATCATAGGAAATGATGAAAAGTTCTCTATCAACCATATTGACCACCTATTCTTGGTAAATTCTTTCAATCCAAAGAACCTATGGTCAAATAGGTGAGAAGAACAAATAGTATATAGTATGATGGCACTATAGTGAGTTAGGAATAGAATGCCCTAGAAAGCAAGTTGTATTCCCCAATTTGATGTAAATACATTTTATTAATAAATAAAGAGTTCATTTATGTAAGCCTTATTTTCAAGCTATTAAGGTTCCTAGATTCTAATACACCAATATATATTTGCATAAGAGTTACACAAAAGTAGATATGTATCTTTCAATGAATCAAAAACAAGATTCAGAGTCATTGAATAAAGGCAGTCACTCTATTCAATGAAGATTGTAGTATTTGGATCACCTCCATAGAAAGAATGAGATTCCTTTCTAAGGGATTGATGAATCTCAAATCATTGAAGTAGTAGACTTCAAGTAATGATACTGTTAAATGAATTGGAATCAAATAAGATATCAAGTTCAAGTTAATATCATTGATTTGAACTTGAACTCACACACATTGCATGTGCTAGTGCAGAACCAAAATCCTGATGGATTATGGACTCGTGTTCATGACTATTGTGATCTTTCATATATTTATGAGCACGACCATTATGTGACATTAGTAAAGACCTTGTATATTGGGATCATAGTCGGAGTGAACATCCAGGAACATAAATCCAAGAAATTGAGTTTGTAGCACTACATCACTTATGCTGGTTTTAGAAAGACAAAATTGACATGAGAAGTAAAATGGTAACTTTACCTTGTGTCAATGGATGGCTATAAGAGTTCATAAAAACTAGGTTTACGAATTGGACAAATCAATGTTCAACATTGACTTCTCATAATTTTAGGAATTATCAAGAGTGCAATCACGAGTCTTTGGTGAAATGACTTCATGATTAATAAAATTAGATTATCTTAATGAGATTAAAATACTCAAATTTATTGGAGTTTGAATTGTTATGTCCAAACAAATTTCCCACCTAGCTTTGGAGAAGACAATCCACGTTAAGTTAGAATAAATTCAAGATGAAGTTAACTGATAACATTTTAGCTAATGTTTTTATTAAGACAAGAGTTGTCTTAATTTAGACAAAGAATTATTTTATGATAAATGTTGTCCTGAACAAGCTTGAAAATGTGATAAATATTTTTGTCACTAAAGAGATAAAAATAATTTCAATTAGTTATATAAATAAAACAAGTGTTATTTTAATTAGACAATGAAATTTTAAGACAAAGGTTTTTTTTAATTAAGACAAGTGTTGTTTTAATTTATATAACATTTATCTTAGTAATTATTTTTTGATTTAACTAGTTTAAATTAATATTTAAATTATTCAAATATTTAATTTAAAGAAGTTGATTAAAATAATATTAAATTCTTATTTAATTAAGAATTTTGGCTGTAGCATTTTATTAGGATAAACTTAATTTAATTAATTATTTATCTTAATGTTGTTACAAAGTTTGAATTGTTCAAACTTATGAAATAACCTCCTCCCCATGTGATGGAGAGGTGTACGGCCAAATGGGGGGAATTGGTCTTTAACATGGTTAAATATATTCCCTCCTAATTATTCAAGTGAATAAAGGTTGGAAATTAAAAGAATTTTAATTTCTTAGGTAACCTATATTCACTAGGAAACTAACAAGTCAAAGAGATTTAATTAAGTAAAATTCATTTATTTTAATTGTTAATTTAAGCATGACCAATTAGAAAGCCACACATGTTTTATTTAATTGTTAAATAAAATGTTTTTATTAAAACTAATAATATGATTATTAACTGATAAATCATTAGATAATTTGATTATATAATATTCCTCATTAGTAGGCTTATGAATCCTTAATAGTTAGGGATTGAGTTTTTGAATTACACTCAAATACTCTTACATGGCCTAAGGTTAGCATACTATATATATACAACATCTTCCTCTTGTAGCAATACAAGTGAAATTTTGAGAGAAGAAGAGTGAACTAGCCGCCCACTTGAGAAAGAGAGAAGACAACCTTGAGAGAAACAATTATCTTAAGGCCAAGAGTGTTGTGAGTTTGGAAAAACAATTTGAGTGATTTTAAAGTACAATTCCAATGCCACTAAGAGAAACAATGGGGAAAGCTTTCTATTTTAATTTTGAAAGCTATGTTCTTTCATCTTTTGTTTTGTTCCAATCACTAAACCTATTCATCATAGGTTTCATGAATTGGTGCTTCCCAAAGAATAGGTGGTCAATGCACTTGGTTGGGAAGCAAATTGCAAGATTTAAGTGACTACAAGAGGTATGTAAAATTCTTATCTATTTTACTTCTCTTACTAGCTATGAGTTGTTTACTTGGTGTTTTGTTTCCGCCTGTTTGCAAGTTTAAATGTTTTTAAAATTTTTAAAACCCATGCTTGTATCATAAATGCCTAGGGATAACAATTAGATCCAACATAGTATCTCTCAATTTTTATGGCCGAATAGAAAGCCCCCTTACACCACTAGAAGATAGTGTCACCCTCTTAGTTTTTTCCTCTCAACCTCACTCCTATAATGTGTCTCTCTTGTGTGTGTGTGACGGCTAGAAGCTAGAGTTAAATTTATATTTACCTAGCACTAAGTCTTTTCATTGTATTAAAAGACTAACAACCCTAAGGATTCATCATGTGGCCACCACCTTCATAGGGATTTTAGATAATATTATATCTAATTTTTGTTAGGAATATAATGCTCGGGAAAGCAAGTTGTATTCCTAAATTTAATGTAAATACATTTTAATTTAATAAATAAAGATTCATTTATGTAGCTTTATTTTCTAGCTATTAAGTTTCCTAAATTCTAATAAGCCAAGATACATTTGCATAAGAGTTATGCAAAAAGGCATATATGTATCTTTTGGATGAATCTAAAACAATCACTGAATAGAGGATTACCTCCATAGAAAGAATGAGATTCTTTTCTAAGAGAATGATGAGTCTCAAATTATTGAAGTAGTATACTTCAGGTATTGACACTATTATATGAAATGGTATAAAGTGAAATATCAAGTTCAAGATAATACTGTTGCTTTGAATTTGAACTCACACACATTGCATCCGCTAATGGCAGAACCAAAATCATGATGGATTATGGACTTGTGTCTATGACCATTGTGATCTTTGATATACTATGGGCATGACCATTGTGTGACATTGCTCAAGACCCTATATGTTAGGATCATAGTGGAAGTAAACATCCGGAAACATAAATCCAAGAAATGGAGTTTGTAGCATTACTTCGCTTTTGATTATTTCAGGAAGACAAGTGATATATATGGCCCAGTGAAATGATGAATTAGCAACCCATAATTTTAAGATAATTTTAGAAAAGTTTTAGAAGATTATCTGGTCACTTATCTGATGAAATTTGTAACTAGGGGACAAAATTGACATAAGGGATAAAACAAAAATTTTACCTTGTGTCAATGGATGGCTACAAGGGTTCAAAAACACTAAATTTGAAAATTGAACAAATCAATGTTCAACGTTAACTTCTCATAGTTTTAGGAATTATCAAGAGTGCAATCATAAGTCTTTGGTGAAATGACTTCATGATTAACAAAATTGGATTATCTTAATGAGATTAAAATAATCTCAAATTTATGGGAGCTTGAATTTCCTATGTCAAAACATATTCCCCACCTAACTTTGGAGAATTCAATCTACATTAAGTTGGAATATTGATAGCATTTTAGCTAATTTCTTTATTAAGACAAGAGTTATCTTAATTTAGACAAAGAGTTATTTTAGGACAAATGTTATCTTAATCAAGCTTGAAAATGTGAGAAATATTTTTGTCACCAAAGAGACAAAAATAATACTTACATTAGTTGTCTAATTTAACAAGTGTTGTTTTAATTAGACTGGAATTCTAAGACATAGATTTGTCTTAATTAAGACAAGTGTTGTCTCAATTTAGACAACCTTTATCTTAGAAGTTGATTAAAATAAAATAAAAGTCCCATTTAATTTGGAATTTTGGATATAAAATTTTATTAAGATAAAATTAATTTAATTAATTATTTATCTTTACATTGTTACAAAGTTTGAATTGTTAAAACTTGTGAAACAACCTCTTCTCCATGTGAAGGAGATGTGTACAACCAAAGGAAGAGAATTGGTCTTTGACATGGTCAAATATATTTTCTCCTAATTATCCAAGTGAATAAATGTTAAAAATTAAAAGAGTTTTAATTTCTTAGGAAACCTATATTCATTAGGAAACTAACTATGTCAAGGGGATGTAATTAAGTAAAATTCATTTACTTGAATTTTTAATTCAAGCAAGACCAATTAGAAAGCCACACGTTTTATTTAATTGTTAAATAACAATTATGGGATTCACATATTTTAAGAAAGCCACACATATAATCAAAATTAATAATATGATTATTAATTGATATCATTAGATAATTTGATTATATAATATTTCCCGTTAGTAGGCATGTGAATCCCATAATAGTTAGGGATTGAGTCTTTGAATTATACTCAAATGCTCTCACATGACCTAGGGTTAACATACTATATATATGCAATTTCTCCCTTTTATGGCCGTACAAGTGAATATTTAAGAAAGATAAAAAGTGAATTCTTTGGTATGTCACTATAAAGTTCTTCATGACATACTAAGAGGAACAAAGGGGAAGACTTTCTAATTTACTTTGAAAGATGTCAACTATTTTCTTTCATTTTTTGTTTTTATTCCAAATCATTAAGCCTATTCACCATAAGTTTCGTGGATTGGTACTTCACAAAGAATAGGCAATCAATGCGCTTGGTTGGAAAGTATATTACAAGATTAAAGTGACTACATGGATGTGTAAAATTCTTATCTATTTTACTTCTCTTTCTAGCCATGAGTTATTTGCCTTTGTGTTTTGTATTTCCCTGTTTGTAAGCTTGAATGGTTTTAAAAATTTTAAAACTCATGCTTGTACTGTAAATACTCAAGATAAATAACTAGATCCAACAATTGGTATCAGATCCTATGGTTCATGGCTTTATGTATGTATGATGCATGGCGCCAACCTAGAAATCATTTACGATGTATGATTGTATGAATGATGTCTTTGATATGTTGTTTTTGGTTAAATCAAATTTTTGGCCATATTAATGCCTTAGAGGAATTTCCTTGTATTTTTGGGATGTGACAAGAAGGGTGATCCCATTTGGTCATGTTTCCTTCTTGGTTTACTTTTGTTAATTTTTAAATTATAAAATTATATTGTAAATGGAAAGATGCCCCCAATTGTAACATGAAAGCCACGGCAAGCCCAAGAAAGTTGTGAGGACCGCCTAATGCATGGTAAGTTAGTGGAGGCATTCCAAAGTCCAAGAGTTGGAGCAATCACAAGGAATGAAGAAAATAAATGTAATAGTTTAGGATTTTATTTTTATTTTCTAGGATGGACATTAATATGGTAATGGTATTATATTTAATTTTATAATATGTGATGTTATATGCTATAACATGTCATGGAGACTAGTAGGTGCCAATCAACCTCGCCTACTCATGTGTACATTATGTTTTATATTTTAAAAGAGTTTTAAAATGATTAAACAAAAGAAAGATAAATAATTAGCAAGTTGGCTTATTAGGACTTATTTTTCTAACTAAATAAATTAGTTATAAATTAATTAGCTCCATAATTGATAAATTAGTTAAAGGTAATTAATTTCTAGCTAAAGAGTTTAGTTAGAATTAATTAAACCACCTAGTAAGTAATTAGTCAATTAAATCATCTAAGTTTATTTTCAAACTAAGAGTTAGTGTGAAAATAATTAGGAAATGCATAAGGAATTAAATCAATAATATTCCTATATAATTAGTGTGAAAATTATATGTCACTCCCTACATGCGAGCATATACTCAAACCAGGACTAGAATGAATTTCCTAAGTGATAAGTCCACCTTGGTGGAACATTAAGTGTGACTTCCCATAGAAGTATACTTAGTAGTACATCTAGGTGTGATGAAATAGTTGGTTGATACACTCAACATTAACTTATCAATATACTACCTATAGTAGCTCTGTTGATAGATTAATGAGCCAAATAAAGGCGCTCCTCAATTATGAAGATACCGGGTAGCAAAGTTGAGTGGGAGGGTCCCAGTTTACCTTGTCATAAGTATTCATGGCCCATAGTTAGTTACTTATTGTGGAAGGTGAATGACCGTCAAACGTGAATTAATATACTCGTGCATACATGCATTAAGTTTTAAAATTCCATTCAATAACTAGTAGCTTATTAATATTAAATTTGTTTATTACAGACTATCCCTTAATCATGAAACCCCCAGTCTATTCTCCTTAACAAATGCACCCTGAACGATGAGAATTAGGTGGAGTGGAAGAACAACCTCAACACCATTTCAAATTATGACAAAATAACATAAGAGGTGGCATGATGCCAAAGCTCTGGCTAAGTGCTATATACTGACCTCAATGACCAGTGTGTTGCAGCAGTAGCATGATGGCATGGAACATGCCATTGACATAATGTACCATCTACATGAAATGTTTGGTACAAAGACTCAATTTGTTAAGGTGAAAACTATCAATGCTTTAGTTTGTTAAGGTGAAAGTTATCAATGCTTTCAAAGACCTCAAGCAAAAACCAAGGGAGCCAGTGAAAGATTACATGAATAAGGTAATCTCCTACCTTAATGAGGCTCAGCTACAAGGGGTTAAGATTGATCCAGACACTCAACTTTCCATGAGCATTCATAATCTGAACTCCCAATTCTTCTCATTCAAGTTGGACTATGAATTGCATAACAGGGACTATACCTTTAGTGGGTTTATGAATGACTTGCAAGCTGTGGAGGAGGTTCTTGAAATCAAGAAAAACCCAGAGGTAAACATAGTAGCTGTGGAGCCTAAGAAGGCAAAGGGACCAGGTAATAAAAAAGGAAAATGTCAAGAAATTGGCTAGGGTGAAGAAGAATTCCATGAAAAATAAGGTTCAAAATGATAGCACAAAGGGAAAGTGTTTCCACTATGGTGCTAAAGGACATTGGAAGAGGAACTACAAGGCATACCTTAGTTCTTTGAGGAATAAACAAGGTACATGTCTTCTAAACATGTTAAAAGCATTTTTAGTGGACGATTCTACTAATAGATGGATAGTAGATTCTGGAGCCACTAACCATGTTTGTAATTCTTTACAGTGGTTCTAGACAAAGCAAATGTTGATTGAGGGTCAGTTCCAAAAGAGGACGGTAAATGGCGCACTAGTCTCAGCTCGAGCAGTGGGAGCCATTACCTTAGATTTTTCAAATAATAAGCTATTAGTTTTAAATAATGTTTATTTTATTCTTGGACTTTGTAGAAATTTGATTTCTATCTTTTGTTTAATAAACTACGGATATTCTATTTCTTTTGGTAATGAGATTACCATTTCTATGAATGAAATTTTAATTTGTGCTAGAATTACTATGAATAATTTATATTATCTAGAACCAATTAATTGGATTGCAAACATTGCAGAAACAAATTCACCTAAGTCTAAAATGACCTAATCGCAGATATCATAGAGAAAAGTTATCTATGATATCTGCGATTAGGTCATTTTGATCAAAACATGCTAAGAAGACTAGTAAATGATGGTACTCTACCAGACATGATAGAGTATTCTTTACTAGTCTGTGAATCATGTTTTATAGGTAAAATGACTAAATCATCTTTTAAAGCAAATGGTAAAAGGAAGCAAGATTTTCTAGACTTAGTACACACAGATGTGTGTGGACCAATGAACATTCAAACTATAGGAGGTTATGTTTATTTCATAAACTTCATTGATGACTACTTACTATATGGTGTTGTGTATTTAATTCATAACAAGAGTGATTCCTTTAAAAAGTTCAAGGAGTTCAAAGCCGAAGCTGAAAAGTAATTAGGCAAATCATCGAAACAACTTCGATCAGATTGAGTTGGTGAGTATTTTATCTGGAGAGTTTCAGTAGTTTCTGGTTGATAATGAAATCATTTCAAATTTAACAGCACTCAGGATACCTTAACAAAACGAGGTTGCTTAAAAGAGGAATAAGACTTTTAGAAATGGTGAGGTCAATGATGTCTTATACTGCATTGCTTGAATATTTATAAGGATATTGTATACAAATATCAGCATACCTACTAAACTTTGCTCCATCAAATGCAGTGCCTGAGACACCGAGGGAGATGTGGATAGGATGTAAATCATCTTTACGTCACTTGCGAACTTGGGGTTGTTCGGCATGTGTATAAGCCTGAGTCCACAAAGATGGAACTAAGGTCAGAGGTATGTTTGTTTGTAAGATATCCTAGGGGTATAGAGAGATGCTACTTCATATTACCTAGGATAAGAAGGTATTTATTAGTTTAAACGTAACCTTCTTAGAAGAGAATTTTGTAAGAAATCACAAACCTTACAGCAAGATTGTTCTTGAAGAACAAAGTGATTGGTCAGAATCTAATGATGATTCTGATGAAGTCATAACTAGTACAGATTCAAGAGTTGAATCTGAACTAGTGCCACCTCATCGAAGTGGGAGAGTTGTTAAACAACCTAACATATACATGGGCATAGGAGAGCACATGGTGGCTCTTTCAGATGAATATGAATCATATCTCATTACATATGAGGAAGCCATTAACAATGTAGATGTTATTCATTGGAAAAAGGCAATGAAGTCAGAGTTAGAATCTATGTATTCCAATAAGGTTTGGACTCATGTAGATGCACCCGAAGGAATAAAACCCATTAGATAGGTCTATAAGAGAAAGAAATGAGTTGATGGGAAGGTAGAGAGACCTTCAAAGCTAGGCTAGTAGCCAAGGGCTAGAGACGGTATCGACTATGAAGAAACCTTCTTGCTAGTTGCTATGCTTAGGTCCATTAGGATTTTATTATCATAAATACACAGCTTGATTATGAGATATGACAGATGTATGTTAAGACCGCATTCTTGAATGAGATCTTGAAGAGCATATCTATATGGCTCAACTAGATGATTTCATTGAAAAGAGCCAAGAGCTCAAAGTCTGTGAATTGCATAAGTCCATCTATAGACTTAAGCAAGCATTGAGATTTTGGAATATAAGATTTGACAGTGCAGTCATGTCTTATGGATTTTGACAAAATGCAAACAAATCGTATGTATTTAAAAGGTTACAAGATAGTAAGGTTGTCTTTGTGGTAATCCATGTAGATGACATTCTACTAATTGGAAATGATATAGGAATGTTATCTATAGTAAAAAGATGGATGAATAAATAATTTCATGTGAAGGATTTAGGTGAGGCTGGCTATGTTCTTGGGACACAAAAGATAAGAGATCACAAGAACAAGAATATAGCCTTATCCCAAGCAACCTACATTGGCAAGCTGTTGACAAAGTATGGCATGCAGGATTCTAAAAGATGTTTCATACCCTCTAGGCAGGAATCAAACTTTCTAAGGAGCATTCACCTAAGACTCCTCAGGAAGTTAAACAAATGAGACAGATTCCCTATGCATTCACATGGGAAGTCTCATGTATGCTATGCTTTGTACCAAACTAGACATATGCTATGCAATTGGTTTGGTTAATAGGTTTTAGTCAAACCCTGGCATGGAATACTGGACTGCGGTCAAGTGCATATTTAAGTATCTTCGTAGGATAAAGAACTACTTGCTAGTATATTCTGGTAGTGACCTAATTCCAATTGGGTACACTGACTATGATTTTCAGTCTAATATTGATTTTAGAAAATTAACATCAAGATCCATTTTCACTTTAGGTGGTGCAGCCGTTGTTTGGAGGAGCATAAAGCAATATTGATTTGCTGACTCTACCATGGAAGCAAAATATGTTGCAGCATGTGAAACTGCAAAGGAAGCTATGTGGTTGCCCAAATTCCTTAAGGACCTTGATGTGGTTCCAAATACGGATAAGGTCATAACTCTCTATTGTGATAATAGTGGAGTTATGGCAAACTCGAAGAACCACATAATTATAGGGCATCAAAACACATTGAGAAAAAATACCATATCATATGAGAGATAGTACAACATGGGGAAGTGGTCATCACCAAGATTGCGACTGAAAGGATCTAGCTTATCCATTCACAAAAACTCTTTCATAGAAGAGCTTCAAGGTCACTTATAGGGATTAAGGATTAAGGATATGTCATACTTACTTTAGGGCAAGTGGGAGATTGCTGGGAATAGGTTACACTGGAAAGCAAGTTGTATTCGTAAATTTAATGTAAATACATTTTAATATTAATAAGTAAGGAGTTTATTTAGGTAAGCTTTATTTTCTAGTTATTAAGGTTCCTAAATTTTAATAAACTACGATACATATGTGTAAGAGTTATACAAAAAGGGAGATATGTATCTTTTGGATGAATTCAAAACAATATTCACAATCATTGAATAGAGTCAGTCACTCTGTTTAATTAAGATTGTAGTATCCGGATTACCTCCATAAAAATAATGAGATTCTTTTCTAAGGGAATAATGAATCTAAAATCATTAAAGTAGTAGACTTCAAGTAATGACTCTATTAAATGAAATGGAATAGAGTAGGAAATCAAGTTCAAGTTGATACCGTTGCTTTGAACTTTAACTTACACATTGCATCCACTAATGGCAAAACTGAAATTCTGATGGATTATAGATTCGTGTCCATAACCATTGTGATCTTTGATATACTATAGGCATGACCATTATGTGATATTAGACAAGACTTTGTATGTTGGGATCATAGTGAAAGTGAACATCCAAGAATATAAATACAAGAAATGGAGTTCATAACATTACATCACTTCTGGTGATTTCAGGTTGACAAGTGATATATCTTGGCTCAGTGAAATGATGAATTAGTTACTGATCATTTCGAGATAATTTAGAAAAGTTCTAAAAGATTATCTGGTCACTTATCGAATGAAATTTGTGACCAAGGGACGAAATTGATATAAGGGGTAAAACGATAATTTTACCTTGTGTCAATGGATGTCTATGAGGATTCACAAACACTAAGTTTACAAATTGGACAAATCAATATTCAACATTGACTTCTCATAATTTTAGGAATTATCAAGATTGCAATCACGAGTCTTTGTTGAAATAACTTCAAGATTAATAAAATTGGATTATCTTAATGAACTTAAAATAATTCCAAAATTATTGGAGCTTGAAATTCCTATGTCCAAACGAATTTTCCACTTAACTTTGAAGAATTCAATCTACATTAAGTTAGAATATATTTAAGATAAAGTTAATTGATAGCCTCTCAGCTAATATATTTATTAACACAAGAGTTGTCTTAATTTAGATAGAATTATTTTAGGACAAATATTGTTCTAATCATGCTTGAAAATGTGAGAAACATTTTTCTCACCGAAGAGACAAACATAATTCTTAGATTAGTTGTCTAATTTAAACAAGTATTGTTTTAATTAGACAATGAAATTTCAAGACAAATGTTTGTCTTAATTAAGATAAGTGTTGTCTCAATTTAGACAACCTTTATCTAAGTAATTATTTTTGGTTTAACTACTTTAAATTAATAATTGAATTGTTCAAATATTTAATTTAAAGAAGTTGAATAAAACTAAATTAAATCCCCATTTAATTAGGAATTTTGGCTATAGCATTTTATTATGATAAAATTAATTTAATTATTTATCCTAATGTTGTTGTAAAGTTTAAATTATTCAAACTTGTGAAACAACCTCCTCTCCATGTGATAAAGAGGTGTATGGCTGAATGAGAAGAATAGGTCCTTGACATAGTTAAATATATTTCATCCTAATTATCCTAATTATCTAAGTGAATAAAGGTTGGAAATTAAAAGAATTTTAATTTCTTAGGTAACCTACATTCACTTGGAAATTAACTAAGTCAAAGGGATTTAATTAAGTAATTTTTAATTCAAGCATGACCAATTAGAAAGGCACACATATTTGATTTAATTGTTAAGTAAAATATTTTGTTATCAAAATTAATAATGTGATTTTTAATTGATAAATGATTTGATAATTTGATTATCTAATATTTCCTATTAGTAGGCATGTCAATCCCTAATGGTTGGGGACTGAGTTTTTGAATTACACTCAAATACTCTTACATGACCTAGTATTAATATACTATATATATGCAACATCTCCCTCTTGTGGCAGTACAAGTGAATATTTGAGAAAGATAAAAAGTGAATTCTTTAGTAAGCCACTATAGAGTTTTTCACGATATACTAAGAGGAACAAAAGGGAAGGCTTTCTAATTTACGTTAAAAGTTATCAATTATTTTCTTTCATATTTTATTTTTATTTCAATCACTAAGTCTATTCATCGTAGGTTTCATGGATTAGTACTTCACAAAGAATAGGCAGTCAGTGTACTTGCCTAGGAAGAATATTACAAGATTAAAGTGATTACAAGTTGTATGTAAAATTCTTATCTATTTTACTTCTCTTTCTAGCTGCGAGTTATTTGCCTATGTGTTTTATTTTCTCCTATTTGTAGGATTGAATGGTTTTAAAAATTTTAAATCCATGCTTGTACCGTAAACACTTAGGATAAACAACTAAATCCAACAATTTTATATCAAATAAAACTTCCTTTATCTTATTTTATATTTCATTATTTATTTTACAAAAAATAAAATAATTGGAGCTTTCTTATTGGCCAATAACTTGTATGCTTACATTAAAATTCAATAATAGAATTTTAAACTTCATCAACCTCATTGACCTCATAGTCTTCTAACATTAGTAAGATACCTTGTGAATCATACCCCTACAATTCTCATCCTATCACACTATGACTTTAGCCTCTTAGGATAATTCAAATTTGAACAAATCATATTTTATTCCAAGATTAGTTGCCAAAAATCACTATGAGATTTACGAGGTTTACTTGTTTCAAATGTTTATCCAAGACAATGGTTGTGTTATTTAGACAACCTTTTTCTTAATTGAGACGTCCACTCTCTTAAAATTCCCTTTTCTAATTAAGAAAACTCTTTTCTTAATTAAGACAAGTAATGTAAGAATTCTACTTATTTTTTAAGACAACCCTTGTCATAATCAAGACAAGCAATTCTTACACTAAGACATATCAAGCATACTTAAGACAACTTTTGTCCTAAAGAAATGTTTGTCTAGATTAAGAAAACTTTTGTCTCTTTTAAGACATACAAAAGTGTTGTCTTAATTGAGACAAATTTTGTCTATTTTAAGACAAAAAAATGTCTAATTTGAGACAACTTTTGTCTCATTTAAGACGTACAAGAATGTTGTCAAAATTGAGACAACTTTTGCCTCTTTTAAGACTTCCCAAAATGTTTTCTAAATTGAGACAATATTTGTCTCTTTCGTAGGAGAATAGCCTAATAATTACCTCAAGGAGTTCCATGTAGTTTGCTCTAACATGAAACCCACATGCATTTCAAAAGAACAAATCAAGATAAGGGCCTTTCTTTTCTCTTTGGTGGACTCTGCGAAGGAATGACTCTACTACCTACCCTCTGGGATAGTATACCCATGAATGAGATAAAGCAGTTATTTATGGAAAAGTACTTCCCAGCATCTAAGGCTGCCATCATTAGGAAAGAAATATATGGGATTAGGTAGCGCAATGGGGAGTCATTATATGAATACTGATAAAGATTCAAGAAAGCTATGTACAAGTTATCTACATCATCAAATTAGTGTGCAACTCTTCATATAGTATTTCTATGAAGGCCTCTTGCCTATGAACCAGCATATGATTGATGCTATAAATATAAGGGCTTTGATTGATAAGACCCATAAGGCTATAAGATTTCTTATTTCCAACATGGTAACAACTCTCAATTGTTCATCACCCATAATGATCTACCTCTCAAGCAAGTAAATGAAGCCAACGCATCCTCTATTATACATCAACTGGCTTATTTTACTTCCTTGGTGAGTAAAATGGCTATTGGAAATGTGCAGCAAGCAAAGATATGTGGAATCTGCTCCACATATAGGCACTCTACTGATATATTCCCAAACTTCCAGGATGATAACAAAGACTAGGTGAATGCCATGGAAGGCTTCCAAGGTCAGCAAAGGAGATATGACCTTCACTTTGACACATATAACCCAAGGTAGAGGGATCACCTTAATTTTAGTTATGGGGGGAACCATTAAGCAACCACTAACCCCATCCCTAATCACCCACCAGGATTCCCACAAAGAACCCAACAACCATACCCTGTTCCCCCAAAACTCAAGAACAACTCTCGCAGATGCTGTTAAGTTCCTAGCCAGTAACTTGGTAAAGTTTTAAAAAGAGACTAGGGCAACCATTCAGAATTGGAAAGCCAAATAGTGCAATTAGCTACTGTTGTGAGCTAGTTAGAGGCACAGGCATCCAGTAAACAGCCCTCCCAATCTAAGATGAACCCAAGGAGCGTGAGTATGGTAACTGTAAGAAGTGGAAAGCTGCTTGCAACCATCCACTGCTTAACCCTTAGGGCAACCTCAGGAACCTACCCACCCAGAAAAAGAGCAAACCCTGTCACCCACTAAAGCTAACCCCAAACCTTTTATCCCTTCCTATATCACTCCTCATCCATTCCCAAGCAGCTAGCAAAGCCCAAAAAAGAGGAAGAATAGAAGAAAATTGAGGAAACATTCCACAAGGTAGAGGTCAACATACCTCTCTTAGATATGATACAGCAGGTGCACCGCTTTGCAAAATTTTTGAAGGAACTGTGCACCTCTAAGCGAAAATTGAAGGAAGATGAAAGAGTAAGTGTGAAGGAGAACATATCTACCATTTTGCAAAAGAAGCTCCCCCTAAGTGCAAGGACCCAAGCACATGCACTGTACCATGCACCATTAGTAGTACCAAGCTTGATAAAGCCATGTTAGATTTAGGTGCATCTATAAATATCATCCCATTTTCAATTTATGCATATATAAATCTTGGTTGATAATACATGGATTAAGTGTGAGGGAAAGGATTTAGGATTTCCTGCTATCAATAAAATGGACCTACGCACTTTCTTTTAGTTCTCTACAATTCAAGTAATTACTTTCATGAAATCATGTTTTCTGAGAATTGGAAAGTAGTGAAAAACTTTTCTATTATTTCTTTGGTTAAATCATTCCTTCATGACTCTTTTTTCAAAATTTCTAGTGCACTTAACCATATACTCTGTTAGCTTGTAAAGTTATATGTAAATGAAGTGGAAAATTTATGGTTTTACCTCAAGTTTTACCTAAGTTGTTGCATAATGAAAAGAAAATACAGTCACAATAATGATTGGAATAAAAGAAAATAAAAGTAGGGCTATGCTTCGATATTCAGTGTGCTTAGTAACGGGTGCTTACATCAGAAGTCGAGAGCATTCACGTCAAATGACACTTGAATTATGAACATGCAAAGCCTACCAGTAGAATGTGATTTACTGAGTAACTAGGGATCTATACCAAAAATATGGAGTCTTCACATCAAAAGGTAAGCCACAACCTAGGACCAGCTACCATGGAAAAGAAAAGAAAAAATGAACAAAACCAGAAAAAGAATGTAAAAATAGAATAAGAGGCAAGGATGTGATTATTGCTTGTTTGCATATACCAATATAGGTTGCAAAGTGTAAGATATACACACAAACTTGATTAGAGAATTTTGAATGGTGCTTTACCCCTTGAACTCTAAAACTTTTTTAGATGATTTCTTCACTCTTTGATGACTAGTCCTTATGGAAGTTTATGAAATGCAAGTGTATGGAATTTAGCAAAAGTATATTCAGTCATCCTTAGTTCATGTTCTTGTTTGTTTGTTGTCGTTTGCTAGAGGACGAGCAAGGTTAGTGTGGGGGGATTTGATAAGTGCATAATTTATTATACTTTTATGTTGAATCCTCTCATGTTTAATTGTTGAGTTCCTTGAATTTCTTTCGTTTTCACTTGTGTTTTACATTTTAAGGTATTTTGGAGGCTAGAAATCAATTGGAGATGAAGTGCATGAGTTGGATAAGTTTTGGGTAACTTAGATACAAGTCAAAGAGCCAAAATATCACTTCCAGGCCAAAAACCTGAGGGTTGGGCCCCCCAGCACCTAATATGAGAAAAATATACCTAAAACCCAAGAGTGGGGCACTGGACCCAAAAAATATTGTTCGTCTACCTAAAGAAGCACCACGGCACCCTTTTCACAAAATCCCCACATCAGTTTTTTAGGGCTGGGCACTATGGTGCCTAAGGACCAAGGCCGCAGCGCCCGTCCACATCCTCTCTTTAAAATCATAATCTCTACATCAGTTGAGAGTCTCGCATGCTAGAAATTAAAGAGGAACGATAGAAAAGAAGAGAAAAATAGAAGAAGAGCTTCAAGGATTTGATTCGAAGAAGATTATCTGCTTGGAGATCGTCAAAGAGTTTCACGATTCTTCTTTCTTTACTTCTTTTATCTTCTTGAGTTCATGATGTTATTGGATTGTATTTTGATGAATTTTTTGAATATGCTTAGCAAAATCCCCTTTGGTTAAGAGTGAACTCAAAGCCCTAAATATGATTATACATTATTGATTTCTTAATAATATTCTCCAACTTTCCTTGCAAGATTTTTTATGTTCTTATGTGATAATTGTTCACCATTATTCTTTGATTTGTTTGGGTGCCCAATTGAATGAATTTTGGTAATTATCCAATGCTAGAATAGGGATTTGAATTCATAATCATTCTATTTTCTTATTTAGAAGTAGCAATTTGTGGTTAATGATGATGGACAAGTTTTTGTTAACTGAGAAGTAGAACATAGCATAAGTTAAATAATCCACATATGTGAGATTATTTCTTAGATCAACCTATATTTCTCATCTTAATGCTTCTATTAAATTAAATCTAGAGAGCATCATTTCTAGGTTGTTTAATGGTTAAGAGTGAATAGAGAGCACCGTCTCTATTTAATCGAAATCTAAGGAAAAATTAGGGTAGCAAAACTTGTTGCTATTTAGGATTGGTAGTTTGAAAAGGGATTAGGAATATTGTTAGTATCAAGATCATTGTTAATGTCTAGTGGTAGAGAGCCTTTAGCTAGTTTTCTCATTATTGTCTTCAGTGTTATTTTCCTTTGTTCTCTTTAATTGTGGTTTTCCTTAGATTCTTATTTACTTAGGGTCAAGTGTCTAGAACTAGGGCATGACGTGTCAGCCATATATAACTGTCATATAATTAAACATGATTAGGCATAATAAACACAAGCTTCTTATACCTGTAAATCTTATATGCTCAAGTATAATCCAAGAAACAATATGATACTCTAAATTTTGTCATGTAATTTTTCCATACGCTTATGGTGATAACAATTGAAATAAAAGGATGAAGAATTTTATATATTTATATGTGTACACGTGACCCTTAGTTTCATTGTTCACAAACCCCCTTTTATAATTAGTGTTTACTTTAATGTAATTAAATTGCATAACTTTTCAGTTAGACTCAATCCTTTGCAGAAATGACCCTTGCTCTTAACTATACTTACCACTATACCTTCAAGGATTAATTTGAGACCCTTTTCCTTTTTTTAGTGGGATACAGCTGATTAAAGGAGTAATGGAGATTTGGCCTATGTGGGGGTAGCTTATAAATTTTCATTGGGGCAAAAAATAATTTTCACATATATTAATTAAAAAAATTAGCTTGTGCGAGCAATTGCCCCCACACTTATATAAGTGGATCAGCCTCTGTTGGTCTCCAATTACCCTTTGAGGATGAGTAGTTGTGGTTTCTGGCACTTATGTTCTGTTGTAAACTACTCTTTACAATTGAAGCATAGTCCTTGAGTTCTCCTTTTTGCATCTCGTTCTAAGTTAACCTTTGAATGGTATTGAGAGACAAGGTCGTGTTACTGTAAGAACAGTTGCTTAAGTTCAGATGGGCATTGTAGGTCTCAAGGTTCTTCTCTGTCATGAAATATGTCCATCCTTCATTCTGGATAGGCCAATGACATACTTCAACAATCTTAGTTTGAACATTCGAATCCTTTTTGATAATCTGGCTTCAATCCACCCATGAATGTCCCTACCAATGCCTTTTGTGTCCATCCTCAGACTCGATTACCAAGCTTTTCAAATTCTTTTTGGCAATCCTGCAACATCCTGACCTACTTGATTCTCAAGAATGCCTCGTTAAAGTCTTTGCACTCAATAGGTCTAAACTTGCCCAAATTTCTTCTTTAAAGTGTTCCCATGTCATCACTCTGCCTTCCTCTTTATAAACTCGCCAAATCCACTGCCACCACTAGTTGGCCTCACCTTTAAGATGAAAGGATGCTTATGGTACTTTTTGGTTGTGGTTGGTATCTTGAAACTCAACCATTCTGTCACATCTTCACCTGAATACTAAGGAAAGTCTAACTTTGCCATCTTGGATGAGTTGGTTTGGCTATTCCCTCGCTTTCTTCCATGTAATTGCATGAGGATCCTTCTCACTTATTTGCGTAAGTCCCTGAGGATCCCTTTGTTGAACCCATCGTTTCAAAGAGTTTAAGGATGACATCTTCCAAGAGGTGCATTTTGTCAGCTATGGCTAACTCTATCCGTTGAATACCATCCCTCACCCCACTCAATCTTTGCTCCAGCAACTCAATTCTTTCTTTGTTTGTTGCCATGACTAACTTGGCTCTGATACCAATGATAAGTCCCAGTTAAAGCCACACTCACATACACTTGCACTAATGCTTTGTTTTGGGTAAGAGCTTGTAACCATATAGTTTTGGTTAAAGATTTCTCGTCCATCTTTCATAATTTCTGGCCCTTTAAATAGTCAAGGCCTCTACAGTTTACATGCAAGTAACAAAATAAAAGAAGGATAACTATAATTAAAACCATGGTTCCTAAACTAGTGCAAAAACTACAGAATGCACCCCCCACGACTCGACTGCCTTACACCTATAAGGAACATGAGCACTTTTGCTCAACTAGTTGACCAATTGTGGTTTTCCTACATGGCTCCAGCCACATCCTTCTTTTGTAATGGTTACTTGGCAGATTAAGTTGAGATACTTAGGATTGCTCCTCGACACTCAGATGGTCCTACGTGGCCTATCACAAAGCCATTGAGGTTTCTAGAGATGAAACTTTAATATTCAATTTATAAGTGTTGACCTTATTACCCTCTCATATTTTATAAAACTCCCACCCATGTCAGCATTAAGGTTATCATCCTAGTCAGGAGGTTGATTACCAATGTGGATGCGAAACATAAAGGTAGGCCCTCCAACGTTCTTCGTTGTCTCTAGCACCTAAGAACCACTAGACAATTGCTCAGTGTCCACCTACAAGGTTGTAAAGGTTGAATATGTAGCAGGATAAGCGATAATGTGTTTTCCTTTGAGTCTACAAGTTGGTTTCACAGGTTTGGTCCCTTGTGAAGGCTAACTTGTGCATAGGTAACTCACCCTAGTTTAACCTGTCCATGCATGCACCCACGTTACCCACATGTAGGTTATGGTCACGTGAAGTATAGGCTGCTGATGTGCTTAATTTCTACACTAATTTTATCATACTTTTACACTAATTCAACAATTTTCACTGCATTTTATAGATGTTCTAAGTTGTTGCATGCGTAGTGCTACAAAGCCTGAATCTCTCATTTTTTATCCTGAGATCGAACGAACTTGCAGAAGGGACATAAGAAAGAGAACTCAATTATTGAATCAACAGCGTGCAATGGATATAGTTCTAAATGAAGAACAACCCCGAGCAATTCGAGATTATGCACTCCTCAAGTGGACAAAGTTCAGTTGAGTATAGTCTAGCTGAATATTTAGGCTAATAAATTTGAGATTAAGCTGGCAATCATCCAAATGATTCAGACGTCGATTCAATTTAGGGGTATGGCACATAAGGATGCACACTTGTACATGGCAAATGTTTTGGAAATATGTGATGCATTCAAACATAATGGGGTATCTACAGATGTGATTAGATTAGGCTATTCCCATTTTCACTAACGGATAAGGCAAAGTGTTGGTTGATCTTCTTACTAGCTAACTCTATCACTACATGGGACATTTTGGCATAGAAATTCTTATCCAATTATTTTCCACTAGCTAAGATAGCCAAGTTGAGGAATGATATCATTGCTTCCTAACAACTAGACCAAAATTCATTATATAAGGCTTGGGAAAGATACAAGGATCATATCTGCTGAGGAGATGCTCATGTCATGGATTACCCAAGTGGCTACAATTGGAGACCTTTTACAATAGATTAAATGGTTTCTTAAGATAAACTACAGATGCCACAACAGGTGGTGCACTCTTGAGTAAATTAGCAAATGAGGCATATGTCTTATTGGAAGGGATAACTGCCAATAACTACCAGTCGCGTACTGAGAGGTCAATGCCAAGGAAAGTAGCTATAATTCATGAAGTAGATACAATCATATCCTTTGCAACTCAAGTGGTATCCTTGCCTAAGATAATCAAGGACAATCTATATAGGGCAGAGTCCTTTTGTTGCTTATGAAGTATGTGTAGGCAATCATGCATATGAGTAATGCACTTTGGGATCTGAGTCAGTGCAATATATCAGTAACTTTAACAGACGGTAAAATGACCTGCACTTGAATAGTTATAATCCAAATTAGAGAATTCACCCCCAACAAGTTAGTAAAGAAATATGGGGAAGAGACAATAAAGAATAACCCACCACCTCTATTTCCTCAGTAGTTACAAAGAAAAAAATGAGATGCTCAGTTTTCCAAATTTTTAGAAGTTTTCAAGAAACTTCATATCAATATTCCTTTTGTTGAGCCTTGGAACAACTACCAAGTTATGTAAAATTCTTGAAAGAATTATGTTCAAGAAGAAAAAATTAGGGTAATTTGAGACAATTGCTCTTATAGAATAGTGTAATGCTATCCCAAGTTAAAGGAGCAGTGCAGTTTTAACATCTCATGCACAAAAGGTAACCAATTCTTTAATTAAGCATTTTGTAATTTGGGTGCCAATATAAACTTGATGCCACTATTTGTTTATAAGAAATTGGATTTAATAGAAGTGAAGCTTATTAATATCACCCTACAGTTGCTAATAGGTCTCTCACCTATCCTAAGGGAATTATGGAGAATATTTTGGTTAAGGCGTATAAATTCATATTCCCTACAGACTTCATTGTTTTGTATATGGAGGAAGATCAAAAGGTTCCCATTATCTTGGGGAGACCATTCTTAGCTATAGGTAGAACTCTAATTGATGTGGAAAAAAGAGAAGATACTATGAGAGTTCTGTCACGCCCCAATTCCTATGACACGTGACCGGCATGAGAATCACTTACAGTAACCCTCACAAGCCTAACAAATTATCATGCAACAAAGAAACATCACACACAAAACTAAATATCCAGGTTTTAAGGAAACCAGCTTAAAGAAACAACTCAAAAGAATTTTTGACAAGGTTTACTCTAAAATATGGGCATCCAATATTTACAATAACACACCTAAAAGGGGAATGTAACCCACAACAATATTTAAGGCCTTTATGGCCACTAGCTACACATAAGTGTTACATCAACATCTCTAAATTTCTTTGACAACCCTACACAATTTTTATCAAAATATACATTCCTAAAAGGAGATTTATATCCCTGCACTACTATTAATTGCGTATTACACTCTAGGATAAATGCTTCACAAATTAGACAAAAATATAACCCACCATGTTTGCGCGGGGTAGGTCCTTAAGATGTAGGAGATTTAGGGTGGGAGAATATAGCAACTCTATATGTAAAAAATAAATAGAACATGAAAATGAGTCACATCGACCCAGTGAGGAGGTAATCCCTTAACCAAACACAAACTATTATAATTTTAAGTAATACTTAAACTTATAATCATATGTAGTGACAAATTTTGAAGATGGCAATTATGATTACACTTCATAACAATTTCATGTTAACTAAACTACTCATTCTTCAACAATCTCTCTATCCAAATAATTACTATTATGGATAATTTTCTTAGGAGAGTCCTATAAAATGCAATGACTAGACTCACTTTCCTCTTCGCTCAACAATGTGGGGATTTAAGAATGATTGTCATTATTCAAGATAGAGTAGGTTTCCTTGTTAGGTATTTCTAACATCAAATAGGATTATGTGTGAGGTATTATCCCAGGACAGAGTGTAGCTCCAAATCGTATACTGATTAACTAGGATTCAGATGAAGATGTTCAGAACAGGACAAGGCCCTGTAGTAGATATGGACAATCAAGACAGAACCAGGTTTTGTGCCATTATAGGTATTCAATACAGAGTCACACTCTATGTTAAATTCAAGTATTCATCACTTAACACCATTCGTTGTCAAGTCAAACATTCATTACAACGTACATCTTAGTGTACAATACGGATTCAATGCAAAATACCATTCTATGATAATTATAAATAATCAGAACAGAGTAAGACTCTGTGTTAGACGTTCCTAGTATAGAATGGAATTTGTGATACCTTTAATACTATCCAAGACAGAGGAAACATCTATGTATCTAAGTTCAACAATATATATATATATATATATATATATATATATATTATTCTTGATTTCTTACTTTTCTTTTCTTTGCTTGATTCAAATGTCAGTAATTGAGCCTAACTTAGATGAATCAACATGAAATCAAGAATAAGTTACATGCTATTGAACTAATACTATACAAAAGGAATCCAAACTCGTTTTAAGGATTGAGTATGACTACGCTATTGTAATTCTTTAAACATATAATATAGGTAAAACCATACCGATATTTAGAAATTTAAATGGCAAAACAATGAAAGTCCCCCAATTAAATCAGAGATAAGGATAGTTCGCTCACAAAATGGAAGATTAAATATTCCCAAGAAAAATAGATTTATCTCCCACTTTGATAGCTCACCAAGAATCCATTCACTTGAAGCCGTTGAAGTTCTCTCCTTCTAAACACCAACAAAATAATAGATTTTTAAGGATTTAATATTATAACCAAGTTTCCTTTCTACCCAACAATTTAAGAAAACTTCATTTATCCGACTTTTACAAACTCCTTTCTTAATTAAGCTGAGTTAGACTTACCTAGGTGGCATTACATTTCCAAGATAGAGGTTGGATGTCTTCCACCACCACAAGAAATAAATTTTCTTCTAGGAGAAGGACAATATTGGCTTAAACCTCCCTTGCACATACTCGGCCCCACTACGTAACTTAGACTTGTAGCAGACTTGTAAAGTCTCTTTCAGCAAGGTCCTATGTCGATATAGTCGAAAGATAGAGAAGAGTGAGTAAAGACCAACAACAAAACTCACCAGTAGTTTTATTGGGACCAATATTCATGAAAAGAGTAGAGAATGTTGTAGAATAACATAGCAGCCTTGGCCAAAATGCCCAATTGAACACTGAGGAATAGTGGCAATTTTCCCCCTTTGAACTAGGCTGTCTCGGATGGAGGAGGAAGCTTTTGTTTCCTTTCATGAAATGGCCAAAATTTTAGCCCCCACCCATGACATCTCTAAGAGTCTCCATGTATAAGCCTAGAGTCCACAATTAAATTCATTTTCTTACAATATTTTTCCAATACTCAACTAATTTGTTATTTCTAGTATTTCAATTTCATTTCATTTCATTTTTTTGTAAGGTTTATTATTCTACTTAGGGGCATTTCTCTTTAGTCCTAAGTTTTAGGAGAGTCAAGGATTCTTGGGTTCATCATGGGTCCAAGATTATATCATAACATTACAAGTTCAAGACAAAGAAGTGACGTAAAAAGTTTTTAAAGATATAGAACTCCCTAATAAACTTGAGAGATGCTTCAAGGTGTAAACAATAGATGATGATGTTAACAGTGTTAGTCTAGATGCTACTCCCTTTGAATCTTTTTATCACTCTTCTTGGGAGAATAAGTCTAATTTTAGAGCATATTAGCGATTAATCGATTCCCCACCATTTAGGTATGGAACAAAGATCCAATGTGAACCACCAAAATTTACTATGAGAGATGACTATCAGGCTAAACCATCTATAGCAGTTGAAAGATCCTCCACCACCGGGGCTAAACCATATTGGTATGAGAAAGTTGGGTTCATGACTATAAACTAAGCACTACTTGGGAGGCAACCCAAGCTTTCAAAGATTTTTTCTTTATTTTCAGCTTTCATTTTGTTAGTTTATTTCATATTTTTAGCCTTCTATTTCAGTATTTTTACTAACCGTCTCATTTTTCCTTTTTTTTTTGTGCAGGTCTGGTACTAGTAGCTTAGAGCCGCGGCCCTAGCACTTCAAGCCATAGTGCCCTCAAAAATTCATTGTAGCTAAGTACCAGGGGCAAGTGTCACAGCACCAACCATAGATGGCTACGGTGCCCACGCATATTAATAATTTGCATTCAGGGTACCATAGTGCCCATAAGAATAATCAATTTTTAGAGAGCTGCAACGCCATCAGTACCATGCTACAGTGCTACCCCGTGCACAAAAAAAAGTTAAATTTAGTGTGTTTTTTTTTTTTTGCATTATTATTTCTTTTAATTTAGTTTTTGTTTTTATTTTCAGTTTTCAAGGATTTTGTGGATAGATGTCGTTGTTGCAACAAGCTTGGATTCACATTCAGGGAGTGTTTTTCCTCTCTACCTCTTTTATGTTTTATTTTGAAATATTGGGGACAATGTTTATTTTAAGTTTGGGAGTAAGGAAAGAAAACTTAATTTTTCTATACTGATGCTAAAAATTTTTGCTTGAGCCAATTTTTTTTATGTATAATTAGCTTTTTAGAATCGCATTGAATGTCCAAGTATGGGTACTTAGTCAATGATGATAATTTATGTTATTTCAATATAGTAGAAGACTTGTGATGGACATTATCTTGATTGAATGATTGGTTAAAATTATGAGCATACACTTAATACCTTCTTGATATTTTTATGTACTTAGCATTAGTTTGGTGTCGCTCACTTGGAAGAAAGTCATACACATGCAGAAAATTTTGTTTTGATTTCACCTTAAATTCTCTAGAACTAGTTGATTATCCCTTGAGGATAAATTCTAGATGAATGCATTATTAGAGAAAAGATTTAGGCCATCTTTGGATTGGTTGAGCCTTTCTAGCTAACCTTACATTATAAATTTCTCTGTTCACCCTTTTGTGCATAATTGACCAATTAATTTTTTTATTAGCCACATATTTTTAACTTTGCCATGACATAGTTTTTATAATTTATGTCTCTTACTTTAAGCATATGAGCATTTAAGACATTCAATTGAGCAATGTTAAATTAGGGAGGAAGGGTAGAGTTATGACAAATACACTCTGAAAAAGAGAGTAAGGCAAAGTAAGGAGAAAAAAAAAATCTAGTGCAAATTAAAGAAAAAAGTATTATACCCCATGTACAAAAATGAAAATAAACAAAGTTTAGGGGTAAAAAGAAAGAAAGAAAAATAAAGCTATAATTAGAGAAAAAAAAAAGTGGTAATTGAAGAAAGTGAGATGACTCATGCTTAGGGTGAATAAGCCAAAAATTAACTTTTCATCATACCCTTCCTCACATTACAAGCTGAATAAAGACTTAATGTATCTTATCTACATTAGTCGAGAGGGATATGAAAAATATGCTTATGGAGATATATTACTGCTTATTGCATAAGAGATCTTGCATGGTTTACTAAGTGTTCATGAATGAATTTGTGTGGCATGCTTCATTGATGTAGCACAAACACTTCAAGAGGTATTGAATTGTGCAAGTAATTTGAGACTAAGGTTTCAAGATAAATAATGTTTGGGATTGGCTTCGACTCCATAAAATGTGCATCAACAAGACAATAAATTAAGAACTCATCTTGGAACTTGTAAATGTGGTTGCTAAAGTTAGTTATATATAATTGTGTTATTTTGTTTTGCTCTAGGAGGAGCAAAAGCTCAAGTTTGGGAGTGTTTGATGTGCTTAATTTCTACACTAATTTTATCATATTTTTACTCTTAATTTTAGGCTAGTTGATATTTAATTTCCTTAATTTATTAGTTTTGATCTGTTTTATTTATTGTTTGTTTTTAGAAATAAATAAAAGAAAGGAAGTAGCTAAGAGGAATAGAAACATAGCTGGAAACTTTCCTAAAACAAAGGAGGAAAACATTGAATCCTGGTTGGAAGAAGAAACCAGCAAAAGAAAGGAAACAAAGAAAAATCATATTCTGATGAGGAAGAAAAGAAATCAACAAAAGGGTATATAAATAGAGGAGTTTTGACAATGGAGAGATAAGTAACTAAGTTGGGAGCATAGTTTGGCGACTACAACAGAGTTCTTGAAGGTGTAAAGTTTAGAGATCAAGACTTTTGGGCTAACATTATTTCTATCTCTGAATCTCTTTACTTTTCATATCTAGAATTTTTGATGTGGATTGTATCCTTGTCTCTTGTTCTTATAACTCCATCTATGGAGTAGATCTTTTATCTAGGATTACAATTGGAACCCATAGGTAGTATGACTTGAATTTATTTTTCATTTATCTCAATTAATTATTGTTGATTATTTTCTCTATCTGTGCTTAATGCTTTTAAGAACTGGCCACCAATTAGATTGAATTAGGAAACCTTAATGAATTTGGAAGAAGGATTTAGGTTTTTAGCCTTTGGCAGAGAAACATATGATTAATGAGTGGAAGCCTTAAGATCGTGTAAGATAGGAACATACTTACATGAGATTTAGTCATAGAAAGAGTTTAAGCTAAATGAATTCTTGATTAATAGTTACTCACAGATATATAAGGTACCTTTAATTGAGAATATTTCTAATTGACCATTGACAAAGGCTTTTAGATAAATTAGGACTCTTGGGGTTAAATTGGGATAATTATTTGAGTGATTGGAGAAAGAATTGAGGCATATGAAGTGGGAAGATTGTAGTCCTAGGCTTTTAAAACTTAGTGAATTTTATCTCTAAGTTAATTGTTTGGTTTTGTTTTTTGTTACTTAATTTTATTTTAATTTAATTAATTTCAATCAGTTAGTTTAATTAAGATCAGGAAGGATAATTTTGATAATCAACAACTTGGTAACAAATTCTCATGGAAATGATACTTTATTCATCACTTTATTACTTGTTAGTGATACCAAGCACTTGCATTGTGATTTTGTCCAACAGCTACCATAGAAGTGACTAATGCCTTATCCTTTTATTCATATCTAAAAGGGGTAAGTTTATATTGGACATGTCTCTTAAAGTGTCAAACATATTTTTATTTTGATTCTTATCCTTCAAACCCAAGTTAAAAGGAATTTTATTCTTTTGGGGCCTTTTCTTTTAAGTAGCCGCCATCCATTCTCCACATGCTTCACGTATCTCACCCATTAGCTCCCCAGTGAGAAAGGGATTATCCCTAATCTCAACAACATCAGTTGAAGAAGGAACTTTATCCCTATCCAAATTCTCTACAACTTCGATTTAGTCTGTGGACATGTTTCCCTTTTGAGTTCAGAAGTCTCTAGGATTGTGACCATATGTACCACATTTGGACACAAAAAATGCAAGCTTTCATATTCAACCTTGCACCAACATCCACGTAATTTAACAATTTCAATTAGAGGCTTATTCAAATCAATTTCCGCACAAACACGGGCAAATTTGCCTCTTGAAGCCTCAAGTCTATTTTTATCAACCTTGATGAGATTACCTATAGTTGCCACAATAGCAAGAAGAACATTTTCAACATAAAAGACCAAATTAAGTTTTAGGAAATGGACCCACTAAAAGGTAGAATTAATGGTAGCTTTCAAAGGAATAAATTATGAAGTCTATCTCCTAACTATGAAATAGTGATAAAGAATAACCCAAGGACCTTCTGTAATACAAGATCATATGACACATCAACTAAAAGGCCATGCAAGATGCCTACTTAGCATGGTAGTAACAAATGTAATAGGGCGACCGGCTGTAGCTTAAGACTCTGTATCTTGAATGTTATTACCATTATTGCCTTAATGCTTTTGCAATCCCAAGTGTATAAAAGCCTGATTAGCAAGTAATACAATTCAAATGATTTGACAAATTCTCTCTTCTCTTCATGCTATGAGGTACACAACCTCGAATTGTCCATTTATGTCATACGATTTGGTGCTTTTGTTAAGAGGTCTCTGCTATGGTTGAGCAATCTCATGCTTATGTAATGTAGGCACTCGAGGACTGCCTGAATCGTCTCTCATTACATGACAAGCTGTTCAATTCCTTCGATCATATACTCAAAGAGATCAGTCTAAAACTGAAGGCTATGGAAGGTTTATTAGAGTAAAGTTTAAGGAATCCAATGGTTGTAGCCCTTGGTTCTGCATCATCATCTGCATCTAAGAATGTCCAAATCAATTATGTTAATACAATTCAACCTCTATGATCCTTAAAACTTGATGTACTGAGATTCGACAATGAAGATCTACATGGATGGATTTTTAGGACTGAGCAAATTTTTTATTTCCATGCTACATCATATCAATAATAGTTAATGACCTCATCCTTCCATATGGATGAAGATACTGGTACCAGTGAATGCATCGCAATGGCTTGTTGCCATCATGGAATGAGTTCCTCAAGGTGCTTCTTGTTAGTTTCAGACTTTCTGAATATAGAGATATACGAGGTGAATTAGTCAAGTTAACGCAAACAACGAGTGTTGCAGACTATCAGTCTAGATTTAAAGCATGGACAAATCAAACTTCGGGGGAGTCAGAATCATTCCTTCATAGTTACTTCGAATCAAGACTACACAGTGATATACACTGAGAGGTTAAAGCTCTACAACCAAAGTCTTTCATACAAGTAGTTAATCTCACAAAATCAATGGAGGGTAAGCTCAATGATGTTGGTAGTAGAAACTTATCTAATCGACAGATTATTATTCCTAATATAAAACCTTAATTTAATCCACTTATGTTACCTACCTCTAAGCACAACTCAAATAATGCATTAATTAATGTTAACAACTTGAGTATTCCAGTAAAGAAGCTCACAGCTACTGAGATTCTTAGGAGAAAGGAGAAGGGGATGTGTTATAATTTTGATGAAAAGTTTGGTAGAGAACATCAGTGCAAGAAAAAATTGTTTGTGCTTAAAGACGAAGAGAAAGGAGAAGAAGAGAATCAATTACTACAATTAGAAAGAACTCAGTTAAAAGAGAGTAATCAGGAATAACCTTTACCTGCAATTAGTTTCCATGCGATGAGAAGGCATTGTTATCCTCGAACACTAAGATTTAAAGGCATCATCATTGGTCATAATGTCCAAATTCTTATTAATGGGGGTTCTTTGGTTCAACACTTGCAACTTCCTACCCTTACATCTAAACACTTCTCAGTGTTGCTTGGAAATGGTGAAACAATGGCCTGCACAGGGCATTGCCCTCAACTTCCCTTGCAAATACAACAACAATCATTTGTTGTGGATTGTAATGTATTGCCTATACAAGGATCAGACATCGTGTTAGGGGTCCAATGGCTTAAGTTTCTCAGGCCAGTCATGATGGACTACAAAGCCCTCATTATGTATTTTTGTTGGGAAGGGCAGCAAGTTAAGCTCAAGGGTGATTCCATGACTACCTGTCATATACATCTTACTCAGTTGAAGAGGTTATGCACTACCAATGCTATCATGTGCTACCACCAGTTGACTGTAGTTGAAAAGATTGATCAACATAGTATAGACACTCTAGCTGAATTAGCTGTAGCTATTCAATAAGTGTTAATTGACCACCAAAGTGTCTTAGACATCCCAAAATCTCTACCACCATCTCGTGAACATGACGATCATATCCATATTGAACTAAGAGCCAAACCCATCAATGTGAGACCCTACAAGTACCCTCACTTCCAAAAGGCTAAGATAGAGAAATTGGTTGCTGAAATGTTGGATTCATGAGTGATTAGGCCTAGTAAGAGTCCTTATTCCTCACCTTTATGATTAGTTAAAAAGAAGGATAGGACATGGGTATTTTGTGTAGATTATAGAGCCCTAAACCAGATCACCACCCTTGAAAGATTCATAATCCCTATAGTGGATGAGCTCCTTGATAAATTATTTGAAGACACTCATTTCTCAAAGATTGATCTTTGGGCAGGCTACCATCAAATCAGAATGGACCCAGCAGATGTGCATAAAACTGCATTTAGAACTCATGAAGATCACTATGAGTTTATTGTCATACCCTTTGATCTTATGAATGCACCTTCCACATTCCAATCTACTCAAATCCTTTTTCAAGAGGTTTATCATTGTTTTATTCAATGACATCCTAGTTGTTATTGATATTATTGTTATTATTATGAGTTATGTGTATTGTGTGTGTGTTTTCATTTGTTGCCCTAATGGCTTGGGCTTACTAGAGTTAACCTAGTTGTACTAGAGTTAACCTAGTTGTAACCCTCTATTTCATTATAAATAGACACACTGGGGTCCTGACTAAAGTGTCAGAATTTCCATTCATATTTTCTCTTCAACATGGTATCAGAGCCAAGGTTCGGCGGTCTATGCCAGGCATTGGAGATGTTCACCATCGTGGGTGCACTCCTCCGTCGTGAGGGGGAGTGTTAGAAGTCCCATATTGCCTGGGTAGATTGGTTAAGTAAAATATATAATCCCTTGAGCACCCTCCCTCCAATAAGCTAGCTTTTGGGGGTGAGTTCTACCCAAGGTGGTTTGTCAACATGGTATCAGAGCTACTTGTGAACTTCTATGGATAGTTCAATTGTTGGATGAGATTGGTTTTAAAAGTGCAGGCCCTATGAAGTTATGGTGTGACAATCAGGCGGCTATTCATATTGCCTCCAATCCAGTCTTTCATGAGCGGACAAAGCATATAGAGGCCGATTGTCACTTTATACGAGAAAAGATCCAACGTGGCCAAATATCCACGAACTATGTGAAAACTGGAGAACAACTTGCTGATGTCTTTACTAAATCACTTACAGGAGCACAGGTCCAATATATTTGTAACAAGCTGGGCATGGTTGATATATATGCTCCAGCTTGAGGGGGAGTGTTATTGATATTATTGTTATTATTATGAGTTATGTGTATTGTGTGTGTGTTTTCATTTGTTACCCTAATGGGCTTGGGCTTACTAGAGTTAACCTAGTTGTACTAGAGTTAACCTAGTTGTAACCCTCTATTTCATTATAAATAGACACACATGGGTCCTGACTAAATAAACCCTGGCTGACCATGATGAGCACTTGCCATTAGTGTTAAGATGTTTAAGAGATAATACTGGTATGCCAAACATAGCAAGTGTTAGTTTGCGTAACATAAGATTAAATACCTTGGCCATATTGTCTTAGCTAGAGGAGTAGAACCTGAGGAGTCCAAGGTTCAAACCATTCTACATTGGGCTACTCCAAGTGATATGAAACAGTTTAAGAGTTTTCTGGGCCTTATTTGATATTACCATCATTTTGTGAGAAATTATGCCTATATAACTACTCCTATAACAACACCTTTGCAAAAAAATGCCTTCAAGTGGTCCTTTGCAGCTAAGGAAGCCTTTCAAACTTTGAAAATGATCATGTCAAAAGCCCCAATACTGGCATTACCAGACTTTAATCAGCCTTTCACTATCGAGATATGCTTCTGGGGTAGTGCTAATCCAGTCAGACCATAAAAGAATTTAAGAGTTGATGACTCAAACACTACAGACCTCAGACCAATGGAGATTCCTTGTTAAACTCCTTGGTTTCAATTTTGAGATCCTCTACAATGTCAGGATCAACAGCTGAGTGGTTGAAGCCTTATCTCGAAAGGAATAGAATGTAGTGCCTTTGGATGGCCCTGATCTTCTTCTACACCCTACTTAGCAAATAGTTAGTTACTTAATCATTTAAGGCACGAAACTCTAATTGCCTGACTTACTTAGTTCGCAACAAGTCATTCTACATAATGGTGCAGCATACCCCCGTCATTGATTCCACCAAGGGCTCATTTGGCATGGAGATCAAATTGTAGTTAGTAAAGAATCCCTCTATAAATATAATATCATTAATGAATTACATGCCTTGCCCATTAGGGGTCACACTGGGATCCTTGGAACTATTGCCATATCCAATTATAATTTGAGTATCCCAATATATGCCAAGACATCAGGCACTTTGTTCAAACCTATCCTATTTATCAACAAACTAAATATGATACCATGGCTCCTGCTGGTCCCTTACAACCCCTTGAGGTTCCCTCTCAAATTTGGAGAGATCTCATGTTGGATTTTATATTTGGCCTCCCTTCTTCACATGGTTTCACTTTTATTATGGTTGTCGTGGATTGCTTGTCTAAGTATTCTTATTTTGCCTCTCTACCCACCAGATTCTTACTGAGACCTTTGTAAGCTTCATGTCATTTCTTCCACCTTGGCCATTGGCGCGAGCTCTTTCGTCTCAGTGGCACCAAGCTATGTTTTAATAGTGTATACCATCAACAGACGGATGACTAAACTAAGGTCACTAATAGAACCCTGGAACAATACCTCTGTAGTTTCACCTTTGATCGCCCATCTCGCTAGCAAAAGTTCTTACCATGGGTTGAGTACTCTTATAACACCTCCTATCATTCTTCCATCAAAACCACTCCATTTCATACTGTATATGGTCGACTACCACCATCACTTTTACCTTGCTCCAATCCAACAACCACTGTTGAGGCTGTATAAGAATCTCTCAAGCACCAAGATAAGTTAATTCGTGAATGGAAGGGTTATTTACTTAGTGCTAAACGAGAACTCTAGTTTAAAGTTGGTGATTTGGTCTTAATTAAGCTGCAGCCTTATCTTCAGATGACTCTATGTTAATAGTCATAATACAAACTCAACAAGCATTACTATGGGCCTTTCTCATTAAAGCACAACTCAATTCGATAGATTATCAAGTAAAACTCCTTGCCCATGCTAAGATTCACCCTGTCTTCCATGTTTTAGTCTTGCGGCCTTTTCATCAGGATTCTACTTTGCATGTTGCTCAACTCCCTACTTGTGGGGAATAGGTTGCCTAAGAAATCATATTGTATTCCCCATTTTGATGTAAATATATTTTAATATTAATAAATAAAGAGTTCATTTATGTAAACTTTATTTTCTAACTATTAAGGTTCCTAGATTCTAATAAAGCAAGATACATTTGCATGAGTTTTGTAAAAGGAGATTGTATCTTTGGATGAATCTAAAACTAATATTCACAGTCACTGAATAAAATCGGTCACTCTATTCAGTAAAGACTGTAGTGTTCAGATTATCTCAATAGAAAGAATGAGATTTTTTTTCTAAGGGAATGATGAATCTCAAATCATTGAATTAGTAAACTTCAGGTAATTACACTATGGTGCGTAACCAATGTTGAACTCCAAACTTCGGCAATAAAGCCTCAATTTGAAAGCCCTCCAAATTGGAAACACAACTAAAATATAAATTTCCTTGCAGTATAGTGGTAAGTATTTTTGTTTTTCAAAGTAAGGGTCGTTTTCCCGTAGAGGATTGGGTCTAGTTGATTAATTACTATTAAAATTAAATAATCAATGCCTGAAATATAAATGGAGGGTTTTGTGAGAACAAAGATACCAAGAATTAACTATGAAGGTAAATAGATGCAATAAGATTAAAGAATGCAACAACAATAAGAAAGTGAGAATAAGGTAAGGAGTATGGTTGAGGATTCACTCTTCTCCATTGAACAATGGCAAATAGTTATAGACAATAACTCATTATGATTATAATCATGACAATGTTTTCAACTCTCTATCCTGATTACTAACCGTAGATAACAACAAGCTATGCTATCCCAATCTTTCCTTAGTTAGTCGATAAATAGAAGAACGCTCCCTACTTACTCCCTATCCAATGAACAACCTAGAAAACGCTTCCTAGGTTTAATCCAATGAAAGCATTAAGGTAAGAAAGATAGGTTAGTCTAGGCAACAATCTCAAACGCTTGGATTATTTAAC
>JASKGM010016508.1:0-32831 GCA_034509205.1 Ceratonia siliqua
AAAGAGATATTATTGTTCAGAATAATTTAATTATGAAATTAAGTTTAATTCATTGGAAATTTATAAATTCGACTAAAAGTGATAAAATTTATAATTTATTAGAAAGAACATGATTATGTAAATAAATTATTAAACTCTTTTTATTTTATCCATTCCGAACACAGTCATGGAACCGTGGAAGTATCCAATAATTTTTTTTTGTAGTTTTATCTAATTATATTCTTATTTATACTTGAAAAGTGATTATATTTATTCTTGCCAAACTGATTATTTTATTTTTATCAAATTTCTTCTATTTTTTACGTGAAAGAAAGGTTCAACAGATGGTAATAAGATTGAAATATGTGAAATCATCAAAACAAACGTAGGGTTTTGAAATAGCACACGTTATCGTACAACTGAAATTCTAGACTCGTTTTCAGCGATAAGAAGAAAAACATTCTCCTCTCATCATTAAAAAAATTAAAAGAATTAAAGAAAAAGCTTGGCAAAGAAATGGCGGGTAAGATGCACGTGGCTGATACAATACCTTAATTAAATCCTCATCTTTGTGTCATCAGTGTATTTGACTTCATTCTGTCTATATATCAGCACATGGGACAAAACTGGGATCTAGCATTCTTCAATAGGATAATTTTAAATAGTATTCTGTTTTCATTTGTTTCTTTTCCTCTCTTTTATTTTGTCTTTATGATTTGATCTTAATGTACCAAACGTTTGGGAATAGATAGTTTTACAAGTTATAATAAAACAATATTTTATGAAACTAAGATTTTAAAATAATATTTAAATAAAATAGCAACCAAAGAGAAGTAACGGAGCCATAAAAGAAAAGTCCAAAAAGAAACCATTATATAACTACTTATGATGGATTCAAAGCTAAATCTTATAACTTCACCATTTCTGCAACTAACATGAACCCTAAATCAAAATGATCACTTCTTTGTTTGTAAGTAATATTATATTATAAATTTATAATGCTTCAATTTCTATCCTTCTCCGTCTCTCCATCTCCCCAACCCATTTTATCTTCTATAAATATCAAACAACCCAAGCACAGTTCTTCATAATAACCAATATCTTCTATTGTTCATTCAAGAGTATCACTCATTCCTTGCAAAAATGACTTGCATTAGATATCTTAGTTGTGTTATGGCCCTTCTTGGTGTGCTCCTTTTTCTAACCTTAGTTTGTGAATCTAGGGGTCTCACGGTAACAGCTGGATTTGTTCAAACCAAGGGCACAGAGTTTCAGCTCAATGGCTCCCCATTCCTCTTCAATGGCTTCAACTCTTACTGGATGATGTATGTGGCTGCTGATCCAACGCAAAGATACAAAGTTTCCAATGTATTTCGCGAGGCATCAGCTGCAGGTCTTACTGTGTGTCGTACTTGGGCATTTAGTGATGGCGGAGATCAAGCTTTGCAAACATCGCCTGGTGTCTACAATGAGAATGTTTTCCAGGTTTGTACTTTGGTTTAATCTATGTATCTAACAACATTAATGTTTTGTTTCATCTCCCTTATACTATATTCGTAACTCATTTGATTTTTAATCGAAGAATGTCTATGTTTACTTCATTGCTTCTTTCATATTGCCTTGGTTTACTTATCTTAGAATGAGTTCACCGAAAAAATCTTTCATACAGACACAGTAATGCTAAGTGTAGCAATATATTTGGCTTTGACTAATGCTAAATCATGTTGTTGCAAATGATGCATTAAATACTATGTAAAATGGTTCTTAATTTTTTCGTTATCTTTATTATTAATTAGTCTCATTGTGGGATTGGAGGTAAAACTATTCCTTTTTGTTCAAACTTTCCCCGTGAGGTTAATCACAAGTCTTTGAGTCCATTGCAAAGCACTTCATTTAAATATACATTCTTATTTGTTGCCCAATATGATACAAAAGAATGGATGATAATTTCTTCTGCATATTCGTTGTAGGCACTGGATTTTGTGGTAGCAGAAGCAAAAAAGTACAGAGTTCAGTTGATTCTGAGCTTGGTCAACAATTACCAAGATTTTGGAGGAAGACCTCAGTATGTGCAGTGGGCTAGAAAAGCTGGAATTCCCGTCAGCAATGATGATGACTTCTATACCAACCCAGTTATAAGGGGTTACTACAAAAACCATGTCAAAGTAGGTATTTTACATAACATACGGGAACCAAATAATCCAATTCTTATTAGTTTAAGGAATTTCTTAGGTTGATAATTAAGTGACATAACTACTCTTCGTTGGTATATTGTACCTATTTATTTATTTATTTAAGAATTGCTTCTTTGACTTTCATATATTTAATTGATAACATTTGCTAGTTATAATTATTCTCTTTTTACAGAGTGTGCTAACAAGGATTAACACAATCACTAGAACAGCCTACAGAGATGAACCAACCATCATGGCTTGGGAACTGATTAATGAACCACGTTGCCAAGTTGATTACTCTGGCAAGACCATAACTGTGAGTTGAAACTCAAAATGTGTTAGCACCATTTTTTTAACCACATTAAATTAATTAAGTACACATTAATATTCTATGCATTTTCATTGTATATAATTGATAGGCATGGGTTCAAGAGATGGCTCCATATGTGAAATCCATTGACAATAAACACTTGTTGGAGGTTGGCATGGAAGGTTTCTATGGAGACTCAATCCCAGACAGGAAGCAATACAATCCTGGTTACCAAGTTGGGACAGACTTCATCAGCAACAATCTCATTAAAGAAATTGACTTTGCCACCATTCATGCATACCCTGATAATTGGTAAGCTAATTATGATGATAATTATATATAATTAAAGGTCTTTTTTATTCAAATCTTAGGCTCAATCTTCTGTGTCACTATGTACTGAGAATTTTATTTTTGATTAGTGATTGATGAATTAATTCATAAGTAGCCTAAATAAATACTTAACCATATAAACAGGCTTGCTGGGCAAAGTGACAATGTGCAAATGGCATTTATGCAAAGGTGGATGACAAGTCATTGGGGAGACTCAGCATCAATATTGAAGAAGCCATTGGTATTTACTGAATTTGGGAAGTCAAAAAAGGACCCAGGATATAGTATCTATTCTAGAGATTCGTTCATGAATGCTGTTTATTCAAGCATTCTCCAATTGGCACAAAAGGGAGGAACATTTGCTGGGGGCTTGGTTTGGCAACTCTTGGATGAAGGGATGGACTCATATAATGATGGCTATGAAATTGTTTTGTCCCAAAACCCTTCTACAAACACCATTATAGGTCAACAATCTTCTAAAATGACTGCTCTGGAGCATTCATTAAGCTAGCTAGCATCCCAGAAGCAACAAAAAGTTCTCTTCTGTAGCTAGTGGTGTTTGGTTAGTGAGCAAAAAGGTGAATAAAATTCTATTTGGTGCTATTATGGATGTTATCATAGTTTGTAATATCATGTGAGGTACGAAGTCTCACATTAGAAAGATATGAAGAAGTTGAAAGGTATAAAAGGCATAATTTAATTACCATGTCAAAAGTATATTTGTCAAACACAATTGTCTTAAAAATAATTGTTTCAGACACATCTATCTTAAAATAGTTGTTTAAATAACTTTAAAATTAAAAAATGTAGCAACTTTGTTGTATTATGAAGAATTTTGTCTGATCCACAAAAATTATATAGACAATGTCTCTTTAAGCCTTCTTTCGTTCTCTGTTTTCATCTTTTCCATTCTCTATTTCTAACAATAGATATTAATAAAATTATTCATAAGATTTCTCAAAGCTTTTGGGATGCAACTAGATCTTGACATGGTCTATGCTTCAAGTTTAAAGGGTTTTTTATGAGTGAACATGTTAAAAATATTAATAAAAATAATTTATAGTCATTCTCCTAATAACTTAAGCATTTATAGAATTTAAAAACTAACAAGTTGTATTTCCACTACATATAAATGTAATGTTCCTTAGTGCAAAATATAAAATATTTGTTTTATGTTAAATGGAATTTGAATTGGTGGCAGTTTTTATTCTATTCCCCTTCTTTTTGTTCGTGGGTGGTGTATGCCTTCTTAATTAAGGACTAGACAAATGTATGCATAATCCAAATATCTCCTACTATCTTTACCTTCTTTAATGAATAAGAACTCATTTTGTAACAATTCTTTAAAGGAAAAATGTCAAAGGGGATATTCTTAAATAAATATTGAGTATATTAGAATCAAAATGATAAAAAAATTAATTCCTATCTATCTCTATATATAATATTAAATCAACGATAATTGAATAATAGATGTATATGGCATTCTCTCCTTCATTTATTTTTCTTTTAAAATTAATTTTATTAAATACATATGATATATTTTCTTTATTATATTCCATAAGTAATTGCTAAGCACAAATCGTCATCAAGTTTATCAAACAGGAGAAATGGGTGTTAAAATTAATGTATTTCATAATTACTACTAGTATCTTGACATATATTTACATGCAAGTCAATATATTTTCTAAATAAAGAATCAAATATTCAAAAAATTAAAACTTTAACTATCTATTACCCCATTATTCCTTAAATAAAGTAAGAAGAAAAAATTAAAAAGAAAATATAGAAATAATAATAATTAATGTAATCTGTTGATCTATCTCCCAACGCTATATATATTAGTATAATAGATAACTAGAATTTAACCCATGTGATGTATGTCATCATTTAATTTTATCAGTTTCTGAAAATTGTAGCTAAAAAAAGAGAAATATTGAAGAACAACAATAGATTCACAAGCAAAACATGCATAATTCTAAACTAAAAAATTACTACAAATATCCCTTTATTTGATACATTTATATGAAGTCTTTTTAAAACGGCCTTTTCACCTTTTGGCAGTACTATAAGCTATATTTCAAATTGCCTTTGCAAGTATTGGCCCAAAATAAAGTTAAGTACTTAGAAAGAACCATAATTGGCATCAATAACTATGGAAAAAAGGTAACATAACAGAGTTATTTATTTTATTTCCCAATATAGCATTTACCCATAAAAACATCCCAAAAACCTGATTTTGTTGAAATAGAATAAGTAAAGAAAAGAGAATAATATAAGGTACCTAGTAAGAATAGGAGAAGGGATGTGGGTAATTTTAGAAAACCAATAAAGGGTCCGTTTTGTTTCAATAGAAAATACTAATTTTGAAAATCAGTTTCCTATTTTTGATATTTAAACGGAAAATTTTTAATAGAAGAGATGCTTTCTTAGTCATGAAAAATACTAATTTTACTTCATTAAGGTGAAAGTAACTTTTTTCTTTTTAAAAGAGAAAGTTGCTTTCCGGGCATCTCTTTTAAATACATTATCTTTGAAGATATCTATATGGAATTATCTCAATCTTATTTTAAATGAAAGAAATATTTTCCTAAAATAAAACAAACAAAAGAAAATTGTTAGACCCTGAATATGGGGCGCGATCAAAATAGAGTATAGGGATAGTTCCTATTCTCTGGAAGCCTTGGAATTGACACAATGTATATGCAGAATTTATTTCAAAATAATTACATTTCTTAAAACAGTAGGGAGCTCCACTCTAACAGTACAAATCAAATAAAAGGCTCTGCCCCATAATAGTTTCAAAAGCCAAATAAAGAAATATTCTAAACACATGCAAAGAAAACCTAGCCCTAGTGACTGCAAGACACATCCACGGACTACCAAGCTTGCTTCCAAAATTATCTTGTCGATCCACAGCAATAAGTCAGAAAAGTAAAGGGTGTGTTGCTAAGCTTTGTTTGAAATCTAAAAACATGATATATTGCATGCATGGTGAGTTTACACAACTTTGTGAGAGGAAATATATCTAATAAGAACTTAGAAATAAAATAAAAAAATACTTATTTACATTTAAGTATAGAAGCCTTTTCAAAAAAATCTTCCCACAGATTGGTATGTTATACATATAAGAAAAACATAGGGAAAATCATTTGAGATTATTCATATTATTCAATCCAATGAAACCAAAATATCAAAATCTGAAATTTCATAAGACTTGGGTAATTGAAGGAAAGCAAGAATTTGCTTTATTTCAAAAACATAAAGGGATCCATTGAATCTTAACATTTAGTCAAATTCAAGCCAGGGAGTAGTCTCAACCTAACGACCCAAGACCTAGTCTCACCGAACCAAAATAGAATAATTATAATTAAAATATCATAAGCCAGGGACTTCTCAATAGTCCTGACATATGCACTTATGCATGTATGATCAGTCCAATGTATTATAAAATGCATGCTGTTCACTTATGTTTAGTATCTTATGCATGACAAAATCAGAAATCAGAGAGTCATCTTAATTTGGTATAATAGAATGTTTAGGGCTAGTCCTATGGGTTTTAAGTAGTGTAAGGGCCCTAGGTGCACCATGGATATTCTAAATTCTAAGTTTCTTTGATCTCAAAACAAGATTTTTTGAAGCATTTCAAAACTATTGAGAATATCATAAAGGACATATTGAAGGTCATATAAATCAAAGTTCTTACATTTTTAATATTTAAATTAGAGGGTTCACTTTGGTTCAATTAAACACAGGCAGTCTAGGTATTTTATTTTAAAGGAAAATCATTTTACAACAAAACAAATATTTCCTCAAAGGGGTGTATTTCAAAATAACAAATTTATACCCTGAAGGGCGTATTTCAAAATAATATAGATGTACCTCAGAGTGCTTTTTTGAAATACAACTTATACTCAAAATGATGCTTTTCGAAAAACCTAAAAAACGATGGCTCTTAGAATATAATAGTCACATTCATAAGGCATAACAAGAATGAAAACTTGTTTTGATGCATGTAAAATAATATAGGAAATATGTATAATCATACACAAATTCCTAATTACTAGAAGATATGAATCCCACACACTTGGCTGGTGTGAGCACTACCACGGTACCAACCCAGCACTAGTTTTATGTTTGGACCATATAGATTGAACCAGTAGGGGAAAAGGTGCCGTTAGGCCTACCAAAATCAAATCAAAGCAATATTTCTAGGGATTCCATTCCCTAGGCTAACTCAAAGCTTCAAGCATATATCAGAATTCAAAGGAATACAAAAGGGACCTAAAGAATCTGAACATGAGTGTCAGGAAAAAAGTTATTTACATATAATAACACTAATTCATTCTCAAATCGTTTACTAGGGCCATAATCATGAACATGCATGTCCTCAATGTGCTATTAAGACATCCACTATTAATCATCAACAAGCATATCCTCAATGTCCTTAACAGGTTCCAACACACAGCTTCTCAGCTACTTCATTCAGCTTTTACACATTAAGTTTGCCATGAAGGACCTTAGTCCTCTTCACCACTTCCTTCGTATGGAGATCACCCTCACTTATGATGCCCTTCATCTTTCCCAATCACACTATGCACTTACTATCCTTGACAAAATGCAAATGGTGGATAGCAAGCCAATAACTACACCCCTGACATCAAGCTCAAGAATCCATCAAATAATTCACCACTTAAGGATCCCTTACACTATTGTGGCATCGTTGGGGCTCTACATTATTTAACTCCCACTCAGCCTAACCTTTCATTTAGTGTTACTTTTGTTTCTCAATTCATGCATTCATCTGTACACTCACACCTTAAAATGGTTCGACGCATTCTTCGTTATGTTAAAGGGACAATTACTTTTGGGCTTAATTGTACTTCTCACACTACACTTGATCTTAGTTTTTTTTTTTCTGATTTAGATTGAGTTGGTTGCCCCACTACCCGTTGCTCAACTATAGGTTATTGTACATTTCTCAACCACAATCCCATTTCATGGTGTGCAAAGAAACAAACTATCATATCACAGTCAAGCACCGAGGCCAAGTATTGAGCCATGGCTCACACTACTGCTGAACTTACATGGCTAACATTCATTCTAAAAGACCTTGGGGTTCCTTAATCTCATCCACTATGAATATCAACCTAATATTTCATGCTCGCAGGAAACACATCGAGCTAGATAATCATTTTGTTAGTGAATGTGTTGAACTCAGTCTCCTTGTTACTCAACATGTCTCCACAACTCATTAAGTTGCAGACATATCTACAAAACCTATGTCCAAAACTGCACTTGCTCTATTCCACAACACACTTCGCCTCTAGTCCCAGCTAGAGGATATTAACAACACTAGCTCATCTCAATTGCTCCCACACTTAAAGCATACTAAGGATGTCTCATGGAGAGATAAGGTAGATAATATCTCGTGAAGTGATACGGATAATCTAATATAGAGAGATAAGGCAGCCCCACCTCCTTACAATCAGCATGGACACAATCTTGGTTGATGAGGTTAACGAGCACAACTCACTCACAGCAAGGATAATTCAATTGCTCATAATCTTGGGTTGTTACGTCTGTCAATGTTACTTCCTATGATTAAGCTTCTCTTAAGTACACAAATATGACACTTCCACAGCTTTCTGTTTTTTATTTTGTAAACACTAGGCCTTTTATTGTTAGCCAACTACCTCTACTTTGCTTACAAATGAAACTGTAACTTCTCTTTGTTGCTCACGTTTTCTGATCAATAAAATTAATTCATCTCCTTTATCAGTTTTTCTATTTGCTTTGTTTTTTTTATCTATTTATCTATTTGTCTTTTATAAGAATATACTAATCACGTGAAATCTTGAATATGATAACTCTGTGAAAATGTAATACCCAAATATTTTAAATAGAAACCACTCCTTTTAAAATTCTAGAAAAAAATTAATAAAAAAAGGGATAAATTTTAGCCAATTTTAAAAAAAGAATCTCTTCCTTTTTCCCTAATATATATAGCAGCAAAATATCCCCTAATACTCCAACCACACAATACCCCTATTTCCCCTTTGCTATTACTGTTCGACGCCTCTTGGAGAAAGTGTGGGCTGTTTTGAAGTCTCTTGTTCTAGTAAGTATATGTTTGTCATCCTTCCTTTAAAATCTAGAAATTTGCAACAACATAGCAGATTTGGAATGGAGATTTTGTGAGGTTATTGGGTTTCTTCATTTATAGAAAGTAGCTGGATACTTCTTTCTTATTAAATAAATTAAATCATGAAAAATCTTATAGATACTTCTCTTTTGTAAAAGTCCCTTCCTTATTTTTCATGTTCTTTTATTCAAAGTGAGTCAGATTAATTGGTTGGATAGTAATTGGCTTGAATTTGAACAATTTGATATATGTATATTTATATATATTATTCCCACTTTTCCAAAACTGTAACTAGGTAATAATGTGTGTAGTATGGTAAGGACTTATATTGGGGTTATAGGAATTTGGGAACATTAGTGAAGAAAATACGTGATACTAATGTATTAATTATATAAATTACATACCCTTAGGGATGCTTGAAACAAATTCTTCGGACCCAAATCTGTCTTGAGGTAGAGTTTGGGTGGAAGATAATCACCTCATTTTCTACAGTTTGAGTGGTGAGTGAATTCTTACTTGCTTCTAGATGCCTGAATCGTGAAATTTTACTTTGTGGTTCAATGATATTTTTTTGAATATGAATTGGAAGTGGTTGAATAAAGTGATAAATATATATGTGTGTGTGTGTGTGTGTGTATGTGTGAAATTATTACTCTATTCTTAAGTGTAAACTATTTTCTCATAGTGATTATGGGAAAACATGAATTCTATGAAATTTATAAAATTTATTTAGAACTGTACTTTGGAATCTGTAGTAGAATGATGGTAGAACCACTAAGTGTACCTAGGTTACAACCTTTATCAGTTGAGTGCAGTTCCTAGTAGAAGATTGAGTTGATTATGAATGGTTTCCTTCGAATGAGAATGCTTCTGGAGGAAACAAGAAATTGAGTATTTCCCTTCGGTGAGTGCAGTTCCCCAAGGTAAGAATCGAGTTGCCCTCAAGTTGAGTTTTATCTTTTGGAGTGGGAATACTGTTTTCTCAGTTTGGTTTCTCCCCTTGAATTGTTATGGGTCCTAGAAAAGTTATGATTTTATTGTTATGGATCCTAGTAATTTATGATTTTTTTTAAGTATTTCTAGACATAACCACTCTTTGAACTTGATATTATTAAATATTATTGTAATATGATTGTGAAATAATAAATTATTTTATTTCCTATATGTAAGGTCATTGAGTGCATATTATATTGAAATTATTTTCTTAAGTACTAAAACGAGGTTTCACCTGACTTTGTGGTAATGCACTTTACACCTAGGAGTTCATGTATCCATTGGTAAGTCTGTTTTTCATTCATTGAGTCGGTGTACTCACCCCTCAAATTCTAATATTTTCAGGTCAAGTCACTGGTGAATTCCCTTCGGTTCCGTCTACACCCTTTAAGCCTATTGATTAAATTGGTAGGCATTATCCTGAGTAGTAATGGAGTACAAGTATGGAACTATGGACATTGTTGAATAGGTTATTTTGCATTTATGAATAAGGGTAGTGGTCTATAATATTAAAAATTACATAGTTCATGTGTAGTTAGTAGATACAGTCCATGTTAGATCCATTATTGTTTTCTGTTTAGGCCATGGAGGCCATTTGAACTGTGGTGGGCCTGTCTACCTTACTGTTTGAGCAAATTGTACCCTAGGATAATCCATATTGCAGGGGAAATTTTGCCGAATTTTTTATTAAAAATTTTGACTTAGAATTTTTATGTAAAGTATGATTTGCTTTTATTATTAAATTCACAGTTACGTTTTTAATGATATAAATTGCATGAGTATTTTAGGCTGGTAGGTTATTACCTATATGGTAATTTTCCTACACTGGTCACATGCCTAAAGTGGGGCGTGATAGAAAATAGATGCATGTGAAATAACTCGTGCTCATGTAACTTATCTATATTGGACTATAAATATGACACTGAAATTAACATTAATGTTATATGCACAAACCATGATAATTTTGAGAAAGTTTCACTTCATAATTTGCAAGAAAATTCAAGACCTCTTGCTCTTGACATTTTCACACATATGTAACATTCTTCTCCAATATTTTCTTAAAAAAAATCAAATATTCTTTCTTTGAAATTTCATAAAACGTTTATTACACCCTAGAGATTATTATATATATATATATATATATATATATATCATGTCATACTATGGATACTAATTACTATAGGATAAATCATATAATAATCACTTCAATTACAAAATCTAAAGTTTTGTGCTATTTACTCTCCCTAGATAACTACAATTTAAATTGTTTTATATAAGGTTTTGTATAAGATTCAATTTGTAAAATTAAATTGTGTTAATTTTTACTTTTAAATTTGTGAAATGTTTATAATGCAATAAATTTTGTCAGCTGAGGTGCCTAGTGAAATTGCATCTCATGGTGGGCTGATTATTTGTTCATACCTATTGTAAATTGTATGCTAAAATAATTTGATTATGGGCATGAGATATCCCTGGCATCAAGAATTTCCTTTATTTTTCTGAATTTTATCATCAAAGTGGTAGTTCACATTAGTTCTTGGGATTTTTGGTTATTGCATACATTTGCCTACCCAAAGGGGGAAATTATACGTTTTTAGTTCAGAAATATGATGAAGCTTGTGGTTATGAGAATGTTATAGTATTGAAAATTCATTTTCCCAAAGGGGATGAGTTTTTTAAGCATTTTGGAAGTTTTTCTCATTTGGTTTCATCAATAATGTGGTTGGACTCCTTATTGTGACCTATATGGTTGAACATTCTTGATTATATTGCCTATATGATCTAATGATATTTGCATTTATATTGTTTTTGAACAGTTTCTTTTGTTTTAAACAATAACACTACCTTTATTGAAGTTCTGACTGGTTTAAACTTTAAGAGATTGAAGCAAGACGTTGAGTTTACATTAGGGATTGCTGATATAGATTTGGCTTTATGTGAGAATGAGCATCCTCATCCTACTGTCGAAAGTAAAGTTGAATATAGAGATTTACATGCCAAATGGGAAAGGTCAATCAGTCTTAGTCTCATTGCCATTAAAAGGTCCGTTTTAGCATATTTGTTCAGTGGATTGCTAGAGTCCCATAATGCTAAGCAACTTTTTAAGTCTATAAGTGATAGATGCCTTGTATATAATAATGCTAAGTCTAAATTTCTCATGAAAAAACTAACGTCTATGACTTATGATGATATTGGTGGCATGGGGGAATATATTCTCAAAATGGTCCATTGCTAAACTAAACTAAAAGACTTGAAAATTTACTTAATTACCTAATATTTTTCTTGTGCCTTATATATTGAACTCTTTGCTTGCAACCTTTTCTCAAATCAAAATAGCTTATAACACTTTGAATGAACCCTGGAATGTGAATGAACTTATTCCTAAATGTGTTGATGAGGAAGAGAAACTTAAGAAGGAAAAGAGTGAGAGTGTTTTCTTGTTCAATCTAAACCTGCTTCTCTGAATAAATTTGGCAAGTGCCCTTATAAGGGAAAGGAAAAGACTATGCATCATCATGCACCTCAGAACCCTCAGGATGCTGAAGGGCAGGGTTGTAATTTTTCTTAGAATCATGTTGTAGGAGGTCCAAAAGCTTCATTTAAGAAAGAGACATTGTGTTACTTTTGCAAGAAGAAATGGCATAAGCAATATATGTGTTGCAAGTTTTCAGCTTGGTTAGGAAAGAAAAAAGAAACAAGGAGGGGTTCATAAGCAAGAGGAGACCAAGTGAGAGGGAGTTTAGACTTAGAGTTGTAAATGACACTGAAGTTATAGTAGAATTTGTAGTAGTTGTTAGACTTCTTTTGAACTTGTTTTGGAGAATGTTTTCTACGTACCTTTTTTCAGGAGGAATTTGATTTCACAAACTTGTTGATGAAACTTCGATACACAATTATTTCTGATGATAACAAAGTTGATTTGATGTTTAATTTAAACTTGATTGGTTCTTCCATTGTAGTAGATTTTGTTGAGGATGTGATTGATGCCTAATAATCCATATGTTTCTATTGTTGAAAATATGGATCTTTTGGCTCCTTTTAGTGCATTTGGTTAGTGGAATTATTTTCTTTATTGCGATTTGTTCTTTATAGGCCTTATTAGTGACATCATCGATGATGGGATTACTTGTTTGGTTCTCTAATTGAATTGATACACTTATTGATTTATTTTGTTATATGGTTGAGGGTACCTATTGTGAAAATTATAAATTGTTATGATTTCTAGTGATGTAGAGACTCGGTGTTGATCTCATGCATGACATTGTTTTGTGATGTCTTGATTAACACTATTCTTGGATCTTGAAATATATTGATTATATTATGATTTCTAGTGATGTAAAACTCGGTGTTGGTCTTATGCATGACATTGTTTTGTGATCTCTTTATTAATACCATTCTTGGATTTTGAGATATATTGATTCTTTGTAGTCAATGAATTTCTCTTCCTTGTAGAGAGCATCTTGTTGAAAAGAAATAAAGGAGTGACATTGAAACAACATTTATTGATGTTGTTTTCTTGCTACACTATCACATATGAGACTCATGCAATATAGTTGGTAATATTTGTGACCATGGAAGGTCTTGTGTCAACAAATGATATAGCTGCAAGCATGATTCAATATTATTCAACTTTATTGGCCCGAGTCATGATATTAGGTGTTGTCTTTTGGATAATGTGAGTTTTTCAAAACGTGGCCACGTGACAAAAGTTGTGTTGTTCAACCCAAGAGTCGTTTTCAAAATAAGATATTTTCAAATTAATTAATGTTGTCCAAGTGGGAGATTGTTAAAATTATGAGCTTCCATTAATTAGTGTTTATTTGATTTTATAAAATGGATTGATTACATGATCCAATGTATATTAATATATATATATATATATATATATATAGACAAGCATGACATGCCCTATATAATTATGTTATCAAGTTAATTATGGGATGTACACACCTACTTTAGACTATGTGGTTGGGCGATTATAGTGTAAGGCATAACCTATCAGAAGCCTGTAATGGGAGGGCTTGTTAGGTTATTTGTGTGTTGACTAGGTCTCGTTTTGGATGTCCCATTGAAAGCCGCCTATTGCTATAGGAGTTTGGAGGGGAAGATCCTAGATCATAAGACTCATTGCTTCTGAGTCTGATCATGATGAACAGTTCAGGTATGTCTCTTATATACTTTTATGGTGTTCTAATTACCATATATTATTCAACATTCTAACAACTTTATCATGAAGTTGTTTTCTTTTTAAATCAATACTTTTTACATATACATGTGTCTATCTCTAAGGCTTACAAAGTTGAGAGGAACATCTTTTACTATAGGTTGGTCTCATCCCCTAATTTGAAGCATACGTGACATTAATAATATTAATTTTTCATATATTGCTAATATGTAATATAATAATATTTGTTCTAAAACTTCCATAAAATTAATTTCTTATTTTCTCATATCAACATATGACTTTTAAATAATAAAAAAATTATTATTTGGTGCCTCATGAGTACCGAATTCTCAAATGATGCCATGTATTATGCACTAGTTTTTTTTTTCCTTTTTATCCTTCATAAAAAATAGTTATTTAATTATAAAAAGTGATTATTTCTTTATAAAAAATGGTTATTCAGTTATGAAAAATAATTATTATGTTATAACTATAACATAATAACTACTTTTTATAATACAATAATCATTTTTATAAAGGACAAAAAAAAAGTTATGAACTGCACATAGCACCATTTTAAGAATTTAGTGTCCATGAGGCACCAAGTGAGAATTTGTGCACCAATGGGCTTCAAATAATAATTTTCTCTTAGATAAATTCTAAGTATTCATTTCTTTTTTAGGATATTACCATTTAGAAAGATAGTTTTGTATATAATTCATTAAATTTTGATTTGAAAAATTAAATTTTTAAATCTTTAATTTGTGCCATTTGGTCATTCACATACATGTTGGATTTAAACAACTTAAAGGTTAAGAAATAACTAAATTAAAGTTAGACATGAGCACTCAATTGATAAAATTACAAATTTAGATACTAAATTAAAACATTCTTACGTCGTCACACAAGGTATTTTTTGTGACGTCATTCTTGTCGTCACAAAAACCACCTTTTGTGACGACATAAGAATATCGTCACAAAAACCACTTTTTGTGGCGACAATAATATCAAGCTGCTCCAAATCTTTCCTCCGTCGCGGACGTCCGTACCTGTCAGCCACCGTTGCCTAGCCGCCGGAGTTCGTCAGTGCTGTCTGTCCTGCTGTCGCCCGCTGCTGCTACGTTGACGGCATCGGTTGCAGTCCGCCGATAGCCATCGTGGGTTGAGCTGCGTCGACCATCTTCGTGGAGTTCCATCCTTCTGCATTTTAGGTAGTCTTTCTCCCTTGCAATGATTGACATCCTTCTGCATTCTGCATTTCGTGGAGTTCCATCTGCATTCTGCATTTCGTGGAGTTCCATCCTTTTGCTGTTGTTCATAGATGTTTTGGTTTCTTGACTTGCAATGATTGCTGTGATTTTAGCACACATGATTTTTATACATGTTTTTAATTATTTATATTAGAATTAATTTTATAACAATGTTGTATTTTATTTATTTATATTATCCAAATTTTTTTTGTATGAAATGTCTAGCTACTGCGTTAAATTTCTTACAATGTTTTGACAAATTTATCTATTACCTAAGGAAAACTTAACCTGCGGATTTTTCCTCAGATAAATCCATAACAAAATCCGCGGGAACGTACCTGCGGATTTTTCAGATAAATCCCTAACAAAATCCGCAGGAAATTTCTTGCGAAATTTCATGAGTAACAATCCGCAGGTAAGTTTCCTGCGGATTTTCTTGCGGATTTTTCCCCGATGAAAATCCTGTAGGAACCGGTTTCCACGAGCTTTATACCTGCAGAAAATAATCCGCAAAAAAATCGGCAGGAAATCTATTTCTTGCGGATTTTCCTCCAAAATTCACAGGAAATCAGACTTTTTCTTGTAGTGGATTCTCACACTAACAAGCACACTTAGGACAACTTTTGTCCTAAGGAAATGTTTGTCCAAAAATGAGACATACAAAAATGTGTCCAAAATGAGACACATAAAAATGTGTCAAAAAATGCAACTTTTGTCTCTTTTAAGACACATTTCTATCACTTAAGACAACTCTTGTCTTAAGATAAGTCATGTCCAAATTAAGACAACTTTTATCTTAATTAAGACAAGCCCTAAAACACTAAAAGCCATAATATAAACCTTATAAAAAAATGTTCTTATAACTTAAATGGATTGAATTTTATAAAGATAGATTGGGAATCTATTTGGACATAGGAATTTCAAGCTCCAATAAACTTAGGATTATCTTAATCTCATTAAGACAACTTGAGCTCATTAACCATGAAATCATTCCACCATAGATTCATGGTTGCATTCTTGAAAAACCTAAAACTATGAGAAGTCAATATTTAATATTGGTTGTTCAATTGCAAACTGAGTGTTTATGAACCCTTATAGCTATCCATTGACACAAGGTAAAAGTATTGTTTTACCCCTCATATTAATTTGTTCTCATTGTCTCATATTTCATCTGATAAGTGACCAGATACTTTTAAAATGTCTAAAAAATATCAAGAAATAATAAATAGCTTATTCATCATTTATCAGGCTCAAATTTGTCACATTTTCCTGAAATCACTAAAAGTGATGTTTGTACTATAAACTCAATTTCTTGGATACATGTTCCATGATATTCAATTCAACTAAGATCCCAACATATAGAGTCTTGACCAACGTGATACGATCATGCCCTTAATATATCAAAGACCATAGTGGACTTGAACACGAGTCTATATTACATCAGGATTTTAGTTATGCCACAAGCGAGTGCATAGGTGTGAGTTCAAGTTCATAGTAACGGTATTAACTTGAATTTGATTTCTCACTTGATTCATATTCATATAACAGTGTCAATACCTGAAGTCATCCACTTCAATGGCTTTAGATTCACCATTCCCTTAGAGGAGAATCACACTCTTTCAATGGAGGGAATCTAGACATTGCAGTCTTCATTAAATAGAGTGACAAGCTCTATTCAGTAATTGTAAATAATCTTTTTTATTCATCCAAAGATACATATATAAAATCTTGATACCTTAATAGTCACAATTTAAAGCTTACATAAATAAACTATTTATTTAATTATAAAATGTATTCGCAATATGTCAACTATTACATGATTTAGGAATAATCTTGCCTTTTAGGGCATCATAGTCTTAATATATATATATTAAGGTGTATCTTATGAGATGAGTAGTTTATTATGAGATGTGACAGGTGTAGTTAATGACCCTTGGATAACAAATGAATGGCTAAGATTAACAAAACTTATTAAAAATATATGTGCCACTCATGTGACCACTTAAGTGACATTTAATGAGTGTTTTAATCTTAACCCTTTATTTTTTATCCAAATGTCATTAACTACTCCTCTCACCTGTCATAAGATATGTACGCTCCCTATATATATATAAACAAAACTAAAAGGAGACTAGTTAATTTGACCCACGAGCTTCTCCACATATTTTGTTTTTCTTTGATCCTGGTCAAATCAAATCGCTTGGCAACTGGCAAGACAAGATATGTTTTCCCGAATGTCAACCCAAGGTGGAAGACTTGAAGCAATATTCTTTACTTCTATGTCTTTCTTCCCTCTCCAAAATATAGCTTGTTAGCCTGATCCTCCTTTTCGCAACTTTCCTTTTTTCATTCTTTGATTTTTGCTTTAGATTTTCATACGGGTTATGGCATACACCCACAGTTCGTCATCCTTTTTATCTCTCATCATCATCAACTTGGTGTCAAACTCTTCCATACTTATTTCTTTGTATATCATTACCATACATTGTGATAGCCATTTAGAATTAAAGGGTCTTTTTCTTTCCTTTTTTTCATGTGGTATTCTAGGTTCTTACTTCTTATTATGGCAATCCCATATTTGCTATGCTTTTGCAAATAATGATATGATATAATTTTTAAGGGATATTTGTTTATGTTCTATTTTTCTTGTCATTCTCATTTGTTCTTGTTTGAAATATCAAGCTAAGTTAGTAACTTATATTGATTCAATTTGAAATAGAATTAATAGTGTAGTTCTATATTATTAAATAAACATCACCAACTTAGTAACTTATAGTTAATAGTTTCATGTAGCGGATCCTGAATTTGAGATTAAGACTCATTTGTTTATAATTTTTTAAATTATTTAAACATTTTTAGGTAATAAAGTATTTTGGAAGTGATAAGTTTATTTTGAAATAACATAATGGTGAAGAGTGAGAAAACTGATTCATTTTCAAGAGAAAAGATAGTGACAAAGAGGAAAGTAACATAACTTTTATATTTTCACCTCTTGAAAAGAATTGTCATGATAATGTTCCAAGATGTGAATGTGAGGAAGAACCTTCTAAGATTTTGAAGGTTCAGACGAATTTAATATTTAATTCTTTGGTAGTGCGTGACCTAGATAAACATTGTCAAATATGGTAATATCCTGTAAATCAAAGAGATGAAGTCCGAAAAGCTTATTTAAAATAGGGTCCATATATACCAACATAAACTTAGAAGTTATCCTCTTACTGGAAATAAAAATCCAAGGAGATTTGTCTATAGTTAGTTTAGCATCTTTCCTTCTTGGATAAAGTACTCTCCTATTACAAATTTTGCTTATTTATGTTTAATCCAAAGTCAAATGGATGTCCTAGAGCATATGCTTTTACTGTTAATGGATTTCAAGCTTGGAAAAAAGTTAATGATGGAAAAATTGTGTTTTCTCAAACATATATGAGGAGACCCTAACTCACCGCATCATAAAGCAGTGAAGGCTTATGAAGACTTACTAAATAAGTCTAGACACATTAGAAATATCATTAATGTGCAAAGTTCAAATCAGATTTTGAAGAACCGACTATGTTTTAAGGCCTCTATTGATACAGTTCGTTGGTTAGCATTTCAAGCTTGTGCTTTCAAAGGTCATGATAAAACTTTAGAATAAAAAAATAGGGGTAACTTTCTTAAGATGATAAAACTCTTAGCATCTTATAATGATGAAGTTGCAAAAGTTGTGTTAGAAAATGCACCGTATAATTCCAAGTATACTTCACATACAATTCAAAAGGAAATCTTGCATGTCCTTTCAAGTAAAGTTTGTGATCACATTCAGGAAGAATTTAAGGATTCTAAGTTTTGCATAATTGTTGATGAATCACAAAGGGAGCAAATGACTCTTATTTTGAGGTTTGTCGATAAAAGTAGTATTATCAAGAACGATTTTTTTATCTTGTGCATGTTAAAGACACTGCAACATTAAACCTTAAAAAATAATTATGTGCTATCTTTTTTCGACATAGTCTTGATGTTTCTAATATTCGTGGTCAAGGTTATGACGGAGCTAGTAATATGAGAATGAAATGAAATGAATTACAAGCACTATTTCTCAAGGATTGTCCTTATGCTTACTATGTGCATTGTTGTGCCCATTGATTACAACTTGTATTGGTTGCTTCTTCTATAGAATTTATTTAAGTTCATCTATTTTGCTTAAATTTAATTTTTATTGTTAATATTATGTATTCATCTAGTAAACAGCATGATGAGTTGCAAGTTGCTAAGTTATATGAAATTGCTTGACATTTGTGGACTTGAAATTGGTAAAGGGAAAAATCAAATTGGCACTTTGAAACGGGCTGGAAAAACTGGTTGGGGCTCTCATTTTTACTTAATTTGTATTATGATAAATATGTTTACTACTTGTTCTATTCTTTAGAATATTATTGTTGATGAATCAACTTATTCTCAAAGAGTGAATGCTGATGCTGTTATAATATTTTGATATCATTTGATTTTATATTTATACTACATTTAATGTAAAAGATCATGTGAATAACAACTATTTTTTGTCAAACTTTGCAAGAACAATCTCAAGGTATAGTTAATGCAATGCATTTATTTCATATTACAAAAGTTCTCATTCAAAAGTTGCGAGATGAAAGTTGGCAAGATTTGTTAAAAAATGTGACATTATTTTATAAGCAATATGACATTGATGCTCCTTATTTTAGTACTCTTTTTATAGCACGACAAGGGTGTTTCCATCACCAAAAATATCATATTATAGTGGAACACTATTATAAAGTGAAAATATTTATAGTTTCAATAGATAAGTAATTGCTTGAGTTGAATAATAAGTTTAATGACAAAGCATTAGAGCTTTTGACACTTACTCTCATTTATTTCCTAAGGATGCTCAAAAAGCTTTCAACATTGATAATATTTGCACTTTTTTAAAAACATACTATCCTGGTGACTTTACTAAATAAGAGAATATAATTTTGAAATCTCAACTTCAGTATTTTATTATTGATGCTTCCAATCATTCAAATTTGAAGAATTTATTAATTATACCTGAACTGAGTTGTGCCTTGGTAAAAACAAATAAATTCAAGATATATTACTTTATTGATCGATTGATTCGTCTCATATTGACTCTTCTAGTTAATATAGCTACACTAGAATGCTAGTTTTCAGCAAAAAATAATTAAGACAAGGTTGGGTAAGAGGATGAAATGATTTTCTTGCAGATAACAAGATGATTGAAAGAGAAATAGCTGAAAGTTTCACTTTTGATTCTATTATTGATGATTTCAAGTCATAAAAAAGAGGAGAGCATCACTTTAAATTGAGGTAATTTATAGTTATTTTATTTATGATTTTGTTTAATTAATTGTGTTATAACATTTATACATTTTAATATTTTAATATATGATACAATAAATTACTTTTTTGAGTTTCATTGTGTCTTTTTATTTTTTAATATATGATATATTTTCTTCAAATATAATATGAATTTGAATCTTCAACTTTGGGTTCCTCTTAAAATTTAGTGTTAAGAAGAATGCTTGTATATTTTATAGACCTCAAATATATATATTTATATATACATATATATTAATATAGGGGGACTAAGATACGTCCCCATTAATTTTTTTTTACTTTTTTTTATTTTTAATGTTTTTTTTTAATTTTTAAAAAATTTTAAAATTAATTAAATATTTTTTATTTCATGTATTTTTTCAAAATCTTTTAAAATATTTTAAATTTTTTTTTGAATTTTTAACATCTTTGTTAATATTCGTCTATAATTTTTTTTACTATTTATTTGTAACTTAAAAAATTAAAAAAATATAAAAATATTTTAAAAAATTCTAATAAAAATACATCAATAAACATATAATTTATAAAATAAAAAATATTAAAAAACATTAAAAAAAAATTTTAAAAAAATACTAAAGTTATCCTACCGCTCATATCTTTGTAAGCCCCATTAAAAAAAGGTAAGCACTCCCCTACAGCCACAAAACGTAGGAGAGTTTTAAGATTTTTTTAAAAGTTTTTTTAATATTTTTTATTTTATAAAATTAATTAATTATATGTTTATATAATATATTTTTATTAAAATTTTTTAAAATTTTTTTATATTTTTTTAAAATCTTTTAAATTACAAATAAAAAATAAAAAATTATTGATAAATAATAAAAAGAAAGTAAAAAATTCAATAAAAAATTTAAAAATATATTAAAAAATTTTGAAAAAAATACATAAAATAAAAAATAATTAATTAATTTTAAAAAATAAAAAAATTTTAAAAAATATAAAAAATAAAAAAAAAAATAAAAAAAAGGTGAGATGTAAAATAATATTTCCTTAAAAAAAACATTAAAATGTATTAAAGTGGGCTAAGCCCCATTAAATTTATACAATTTATATTTAGTAGATACCGGACCAGTCAATATCTTTGTAAGAATCTCTGGTATGAGTCAGCAAATTTTGCTTCATTTCCTTTCTTTCCTTTTACATCCAATTCCCAACCAGTCTTAAACGTTACACGGCGCAAATTATGACGTTTTGGGGGCGTCGATTTTGAAAGACCACCGTTACTGAGGCAGTGAGGCTGCGACGGCGTCGAATACTCCCCACCGTCGCCCACGAGTCTGTCAACGCCGGTGACGAAGGCCAGGTTGGTCTCTGTCCTTTTCCTGTCAAACCCAAAACTGATATTTATCTGTGTTTCCCTTTCCATACTCACCGGAGACCTCCTACTTTCATTTTCGTAGGCAAAGCAGCCACCATTTGAGCCTCTATTTTCTGGTCCACAACCCAGGCAATCGATAGTTCTAATTGAAATTATTATAGGTTGATGAGTTAATTTTGATGTTTTTGAGCTGAAATTGGTATGGGTTCTTGTATTGATTGTGACTGTGGACTGTTTTCGTCAATGGCAATGGGGCTGTGGGTTGAAATAATTAGGGTGTTTGTGAGCTGAAATTGGTATGGAGTTTTTATGTGTCAAGTGCTTCGAGGTGATACATCTCTGCCAAAATACGTTTCTGATGTTCTTGATGAGAGAGCTGAATAAATGGTTGATTTTTGATGACATTGATGGATTTTTAGAAGATTTTCTAGTGTTTTTGTTTGATATTTGGATTGTAAACTATCATTTTTATGGCCTGGCTTTTAATTTGTGTTGTTTGACTTATGAGTTATGACTTGTTTGTTTAATTGTGTTTTTCTACATTTTGAGCGAAATATATTCTTAATGTTTGGATAGCGTGAGTAATCATTGTGATTCTATAATTTGTTTTTGTATTTTTCATTTATGTCCCCAACAATAGCGGGGGTAAGGTGGGGTGGCTATTTGTAAACCTGCCAAGTTGGCGGTACTTAGTCCTCTTCTTTTCTGTATTTTACTATGGGAAATATTAAAAGTAAAGAATTCCTAGAATTGTAGGTTTGTTGGATTTGATCATGCTCCCTGAACTGAAGCCTCTTCTAGTCTATTTTGCAGTTCTGATATTAGTGTTTTGCCTGCAATGAAGGTAAGAATATGAAAAATGGGTTAATATTGCAGGAGCTTTTGGTACAACATATCCTGACCTTACATTTAATGTAACTAACTAGAACTAATTAGTAATTAGTGACCTAGGTGAACTTTTTTTAATCCTCCTGAATTTTCTCTAGTGTTTGGTCCGAAGTTCATGTCTGAGTTGATTGATTGGAAAATGTAGTTTACATGAGAATGGGCAGAAAGAAAATCAAAACCTTGTGCAAACTTTTCTGCATTTAGATGGTCCTTATTATAGAAAATGGCTCCAAGATGGATTTGGAAGCTCATTAATACTTTAAACTTTTGCATATGAAATGGTTTTCCTGATAATGGCAAAGAAGTTTTTAATATTCTAGCTTTTAAGGAGAATGATACATGAATATTTTTTGTTATGTAGATGGTCCATTCTCTTTGTTTTCTGTTTCACCTGCTGTTATTGTCAGCCCTTCTCTCTTTATAGCTGAAAACTAAAGGTGAGGCAATAAAATGGTAAGAGTAAATGGAGCTTTAGTGTTTCTATCCAGTGCACAAAAGGGGAAAAGTCATCTTATCTCTTATAAAATTTACTCTTCTATTATATTATTGGGAAAAAAATTTATTCTTCTATTAAATAAAATTTATCAGGTTCATCACTATATTAGTCTGATATTTCTGGAAGGTTCTTAACAGTAAGGTGACTTATATTGGAGAGTGCATTGTTGCAGTTTTCTGCTATCTTACTATATTATGCAACATGGAAGCCCAAATGGATGATGAAAATAGGGAAATGGAAAGCTCTGGGAATGCAGGTTTTAGTATGTATGAAGATCAAATAAGTGAAGAACCCTACGATGGTATGTTACTTGAATCAAATTTAAGATGTATTCTAAACTTTTGTATTGTGATGCATATATAAGTGTAACTTCCTGCATATTTTTTAGTACTTCATCTTAGTCTATGCATAATGTACCAAATTATTTGTACTTTATTAAGTTTCTGCAATTGTAAACTAATATGTTCCCACTTCCCCCAAAAAATGAAAGATTGATTTCATTAGTGTACCAAAATATCATTTTGTTAAGTCAAGTTATAGTATTTGATTATGATACATGCTGAACATAGTTCCCACTTTTCAACCTTTGAAAATTGTTACTTAACATAAATGTAGCCTAAAACTAAACTAGAAATAGGGCCACATATATGGGTATGAAGTAAGTTTGTTGACATGTGGGAATTAAAGAGAGCATAGAGCAGTAATCTGAAGCAATCCACAATGAAGCCCAATTTACCTCTGCTTTTAAAGCCAGCCCTCCTCTACATCTCAAATTAGCAACACTGAAACTTGTTTAACTTCCCAACTGTTTTTGTCCCTGTATGAATAATAATATCTAAGTTGCGCAGCTTCAATCTTTCACATCCCTTTATTTGATTAAGTTATGCTTCTAAAGGTCATAGCATATTACATAATCTTTCTCTATGTTGCTGTGACCCTTGTGTATACTTTGAATCTTTATGATATCCCTGCATTTAAATTACTTATTCAATATCATAGCAGAGTCCTGCAACCTAGAAAGAAGAGCATTCATTTTGCGTCTGTTAATTTTTGTCCAAGGTCGATCTATGATGCATGTTCTATGAGCTATTGCTCATATCCCAATGTTTCATTTGGTTTATTATAAGACATGTGGTTCCATTTCTATTTGCAAGAATTGGTAAATATTGTCATTTTTCATTAAGATTCTCATTTAGTAATTCACTTTCTGCATTTTATGTGTGAAAATATGGGGAGGAGACAGTATTAGTTTGTGTTTTGAGAAGTTCCACTTGACACCTTTGGTGTCCTTTTCCTTTTATTTTTATTTTTGTTTTTTTTTTAGGGGGGGCTGGTAGACTAGAGGCAAAGAAAAGAACTGAATAGGGGATTTATGCTTGTGTGTGCATGTGCTCATCTATGACTGCTACTTGCTCTTTATAGTCGAAAGCAACCTTTAGACCTTCTGGTAATATATACGATGCTTAATTTCACTGCTACTCAACAGTTAACTGAGAGAACTCTCAGTTTAAAGTTCTGACTCCCTGTTTTGTTCTTGGAAAATGACGCAAAGTCATAAATGTTACCTCCTGCATTTTCTTTTACATTTGACATGGTAAAGTTCATGATTTTTAGAGATAAACATAATATTCTGTGGCAGTGGATCCAGATGAAAGGTGTAGAGTATTAGAGAGTTCTTCTCAGGGAGAGTTGGGTATCTATGAAGACCATGCTATTCAAGAACCATACGAGGGTATGGAATTTGAATCTGAAGATGCTGCTAAGATGTTCTATGATGAATATGCTCGACGTGTAGGGTTTGTCATGCGTGTGATGTCTTGTCGACGCTCTGAAAGAGATGGTAGGATTCTTGCCCGCAGGCTTGGATGCAATAAGGAGGGTCATTGTGTCAGCATTCGAGGGAAATTTGGGCCAGTTCGTAAGCCAAGGCCCAGCACAAGAGAAGGTTGTAAGGCGATGATTCATGTCAAATATAATAAGTCTGGAAAATGGGTGATAACAAAGTTTGTGAAGGATCATAATCACGCACTGGTAGTTTCTCCTCGTGAAGCTCGTCAAACAATGGTAGCTTTATATTTCTTATCTGACTGTATACTATGTCTTTTTCAAACATTTCACTGTTACTACATTTTTTATTTCTATTCCTACTTTGCAGCGTTTACTTTTTGTTCTGTACACCGTCAAATATATGGAATGTGTGTATTTCATTGTTTCTGTAATTTTTACTGGTTGGTGAGTATTATTTCTGCCTTGGGTATTCTATAGTGAATGATTTAAATGGCTTATGATATTGCTTGCCACTTGATCTTTATGTAATACGGTTCAAGAAAAAAGCATATGTTAGTCTGTTGCATGATGTCCATCAGGAAAAAAGTAAACTGGTGGAACAATTCTTACCAGTTAAAAATTATTGAATTTACTGGGACTTAAATGCAAGTTTTCATGATTAAGACAAACCCTCCCAAAAGTATGCTTGCTTATGGATATTTGAATTAAGTAAATATTTTGATACCTTTGAATTAAGAGAGGGAAGGAGGGGAGAAATATCATTTTCTGCTAATTATGTGGCCAAACCTTTTTAATTAGCAATCTAGAAATCATGGTTTTGGATTTAAGTGAAACTTAGCTATAGAAGTATGTATAATGGAGAAGCTATAATAATAAGACATTATAATGAGGGGATTAATAAGAATACAGTGTCATAGGCCTTTTGCCCCAATCAGCTCAGCTATGCTCTCTCCCCTCTAATAGTGTGCATTGGATGTAACATGGTTGTGATCAGATCAACATGCATAATCTTTGAGAAATGAATCATGAAAGGAAATATTGACTTCTGTCTTTCTGTAACTAGCTTATATCACCTGCTAGTGCATGTTAAGACCAACTTGTTAGCCTAAATAGGCCTAAAGTCTGGAAATAGCACTGAGGGGGTTGAATGCAGGACAGGAGTTGCCTATTTTTCTGGGCCATTAAATCAATTGATCCATTTGGATGCAAGATTAGTAGGGGAGGCAGGTTAAGATTAAAGGTTCAATTTTATGGTCAATTTTGGATGTCACTAGATAAATGACCTATAACTAGAAAGTATCTTTGATTTCATAGCATAAGAAAAGTATGAACTCTATTTAAAGTTATACAAAAATACTGACTAAATGTGGTATTTGTGAAGACAAAGCGGTGCCCATCTTGATCAAATTTTTGTGTTTTAGCAAAACTAGTGATTGGTGAAGTGATGGTATGCAATGAGGGAAATCTTATATTAAACCCAATTACAAAGCAGGTTAATAGCAAAAAAACTCCTGTGCTGGTAAATTTTTTTCCTAGCTATGTTTGGTGACTCTATTTGCTGTCTTTCAAGCCATATGTGCAAGTAGTATCACTTTATGATTGGCATATGAAGCAGATCCTATTACAGGGTGCTTTGCTATAGACTAGTATTTAATTTGTATGAAGTAGCTTTACTTATCTCCCCCTTCCACAAGAAAAGAAAATGATGAATTTGCAAGTATGTCCTAAATTAAGTACTCATGTTGCTTTACTATTTTAGGATGAGAAGGATAAGAAGATTCAGGAATTAACAGCAGAGCTTCGGAACAAAAAGCGGTTGTGTGCTACATATCAGGAACAGTTAACTACTTTCATGAAAATTGTTGAAGAGCACAATGACAAGCTGTCTCAGAAAATTCATCATGTAGTTAATAATTTAAAAGAATTTGAGTCCATAGAGCAAGAGCTTTTGCACCAGAGGTAGCCTTGGCATAAATGGTGTGTATTTAAACTCTCTTTAAATTGTTATATATTCCGTCTCTTAATATGTCTGTGCTTTCAAATTATCACTTATGTTCTGCTCTTTTATAAGTAATTTTTAGTAGAGATTGATTACCTCATGGAAGCTTTTTATAGTTTGGAAATGCCAAATGACAATAATTCTTTCTCCGGAAGAAGGTCATTTGGGGATTTGAATGAGGGTTTTCTTTCCGTTTTAATCAGTGTATCACTGTATGTGTACCCAAGCAATGATTAATGGTATCTGTTGTTTTTGTTTCCCACCAAGTTACAAATGTCATTTAGGATAGTAAAAGTTTTCTTTTCATGATGCCATATAATGTATTGATCTAATACCTGTTCTACCTAGGGCACTTACTATTAAGCCCTTGTTTTTCCAGGTTACAGGGTATATTGCATGTCAAATGTCTGATTGCATCTGTACTAACTTTACTTGTTTAATTTATTTTAACATAATTAGAATACAATGTCTGGGTGATGTATGCTAATTCTGTTATTCTATGGCTTGTTTTCTTGCACCCTCTGAATGTGATTTTCTGTTTGGACCTATGATTGATTTTTGATTCAATAATGAGGCCTGGTTTCTATTTCAATCATTCCGTTAGTGTGCAGGTTAAAGATGTCCATGCTTCGAATTTCTAATAATATGAAGAGAGTTAGAAACATTGCTTAAGCTCCTACTTCTGATGAGTTGAATACTATTTGTGTTGCAAATTTTTGGTTTTTTTGTTTTTAGAATTGCTTCTTTCAGAATTTTTTTTTTTAAGTGTCGTACCAAAGCAGCAATTTAGCATTTGTTCAAATTTTTCAAAAGCGCTTTTAGCCGTTATTATTAAGGTTTGGGTCCTTTGGGGTAATATTTGTAATATTTTATTTGAATGAGGGTATTTTTGTCTAAAAAATGTGAACTTTTGCTTTTGATTATGCTTTATAGGAGAAGCTCCAATTCTTTGCTTCTCTCTTACAGCAAAAAAATAGATGTTACTACCATTCAAAAGTGATTTTTTGTGATAGCCAAACAGACAAAAAAAAAAAGCAGTTTTTTTCCTCTTCCGCAACACAGCCAAACAGACACTGAGTCCTTATTATATATTATGCACTATGCAGGTCACTGTGACCATTGATTTGTATCATGTTATATCATGTCAATGCAGCAATAAGAATGAATATTGATTGAAAGGACAGCTCCTGTATTATTTTATATATGCAGACATTGAAGCAGTGATAAATATCTGTCAAGGCTAGCATTGTGATTCAAAACTGGCATTCATGTCTATGAACTATCAAGAAGACTTGGGAGTTTGATGGCTTGTCAACATATTGATTCAAAAGCTGAATGATGACCTATTTGTGTTACCCATGCTGAAATTAGCTCTATACACTTTTGTTCCCCAGGGAAATGTTGTAATCTTGTATCAGTCATCCCCCCCCCCCCCCTCCCCCCGGCCCAGGGGGGTTTTATAAAGAAAGAAAAAGTGTACAATAGAGTTACGGTTAGCTTAGTTTGACACAGTTTGTAATAATTTTTCTTTTTCTTGGAAAGCTTTACCATGTTTTTTGCTACCATGTTTTGTGTCCTCCATTTTCTGTTATGTAAACTTTGGTTTAATGATACCTGAGGAGGGCAGGTGTAATGCACGTATTGAAAGGCATAAATAGTTCTTGAAAAGTTGTCATTTGATAGGGTTCTTGCTTGTCCATGTTTCTTTTTTCACACCACTGGCTAAGTTCATTTTGATGTTTGGGAGCAGTTTGATAACTTTGAGTATGGCGGTATGGAGGACCCAAAAAAAGCATGATGGTATGAAATGAAATAAAGTTGCAATGGAAATTATTATTTTTTCGTTTATATATAATTTGTTGGAATTGGCTAGCTCCTCTAATGTGTACTTTGCACTTTAGAAAATGAAGTATAAATAGTAACTCGATGAGAGAATCGAGAGAAAGGCTTTACATGAGTAGTTATCATGTTTATTTTGTATAAAATTATAACCATGCAGTTTTTTCATTAATGGTGATTAAGAATGCACTTTTTTTTAAAATGCAAATCTTTCTTCCAACTTTTTGCTAATATTTATTTGTATTGTCAAATTAAAAAAAATATTATAAATCTCACTTAATATGTACATTAATCTTTAAATAATATTTTTTCTGTTTCTGAAAAATAAAGAATTATTTTTTTATTAAAAAAAAGTAGAAGAAAAAATAGTTTTTTGAAACCAATTACTTAGAATAAATTTAGAAGTCATAAACTTTATTCCTGGATTTGGTAAAGGCATTTTAAAATTGTAACCAAATGATGAGGTGAAATAAATTCATTCTAAATTGTTGAGGTGATTATATATAAATTTAAGTAATTTTATTAAAAAAAATTATCAAACTTAAATGCAACTACCTTAACAAAATAATTTAATAAATAAAACTTGTATAAATACCATTTATTTTTTCTTAACCATGGTTATTATGATTGCCATCATTGTCATCCCTTTTACTTGTCACTACCACCATCATCAAGGCTATCATTTCCAATATGATTGTGGCTGCCATAGCCTTGCCATTGCCACTATCATTGCCACCGTCCCGTTGTCAATGCATAACCACATGCACTAGCATGACTATCATAACTACCATCACTAATGAAAAATGCTAATCTTACAAAATAAGTCTCAAAATTTTAACAAAGAGAGAGAGGAAAAAAGTGTGTTGTCAAGTGGAAAGATAGTGATTACTTAATATAAGTGTAGTGATAAAAATTAATTTGTAAGATGTTTGAGTGTAGAATTTTTTAGTATTTATATCACCACTGATGCCCTATAGTATACAATTGGGATTTTTTTAAATCTGATAACAGTCCGCTTCTCATTTGCATGGATTTCTCTAATGAACCTAGGCAACAGAAGCACCGTCCTTTCTCCTTTTTAGTTGCCTGGCTAACCCATGATTCTTTGACAGACGTTGTGAAGCAGGCTGGACAGAGAATAGTGATTGTATCACTGCATCTAATCATTTTGTTTAGGATGCTACATATTGGAATAAGAGGGTTTCTGGAAATATATTTCACAAAAAACGAAGACTATTAAGAAGATTGGAAGGGGTGGATAGACGTCTTCTAAAATGGCAATAATCCTCATTTGCTTCGACTTAAGAGGCAGATGTGGAAGCAATATGAAAGTATTTTACTCCAAGAAGAAGATACTTGGAGTCAAGAACAAGATTGTAATGTTAAAGAATGAGGCAGGAGAATGGGTTTCAGATGATCAAATTCTTAAACAATATGTTGTAGACTTCTTTAGTAATTTGTATAAGGGTGAAATTGGCTTGAAATTAAATTTCTTGATTAAAGGATCTTTTCTTCTCTTATCTACTTCAGTCTCAAAGTTAAACAGCAACAAGAGAGGGGGAGTGAATTGATATAATATAAATAAAGTTAAACCCTTTTAATTTTCTGTTAAAAATATTTGAAGTAATAATTTTGTAAAAAAGAGTTCCTTAAAACTTTTGAGGTGCCTGAAAAGTTTAAGGTACATCAAAACTAATATGTATCAAATCAAAAATTAAAACTTAAACAATAGAACGGGGATGGAGAATAACACAATAATTGATCCTAATTCAGTCTCAATGTAATACCTATGTCTAGTCTCTTGACTCCCAATGGATTTTTCTTTACTAATCAATCAACACTTACAACCCTGATTTTACTTGTTTACCAAAAATAAGTGGCTTTACTGCTCACCACGAATATGATGGTTTCCAAGGTTACCACCAACTACAACAAATGGTTTTCACTAGCTCACTAAAAACGATATCAGAAATAATAATAGACTAAAAGAAAGACTCTCTTGAAGAGTAGATAGTTTCCCATTTGTGCTCACCTTTTTTCTCTATTTTTTTTAATAAAATCTTTCAAGGTAAAAATTAGAATTAGAAGAAAAAAGATCTGCAAATATTTCTCACAGGTTTGGGTGGGCAGCTTCTCTATGTTTTTAGTGTTCCTTCTTCTTCTTCTTTTCTTCTTCTTCTTCTTCTTCTTCTTCTTCTTATAGTATTCAAAATATAGCCGTTGTACCCTTGATTTGTTGCCTTCAGTCTTGAGATTTGACTCTTCCATGAAACTTGCGTTTTTTCTTTTTGAGCTCCTGAGTTCTTAATTTTCCTTTTTCTTAATCATCCCTTGCTATTGAATTTCCATTATTGATTACAACATCTATTTATGGTTTCCTTCTTATTTTTCTCCATCAACGTAGCAATTGAAACTTGGTTTTTCATAGTTGCTTGGCTTCTATTTCAGCTTTTTTATTTAAGAGATATTTGAATCCCATAATTTTCCCAGCTTCCATTTTAAAATTTCTTCTTGGTTTTGATTTTTGTAATGCCTTCAGCTGCGGGTAGATAAAAAAAAAATAATAATAAATAAAAAAAATATATATATATATATATAAATAATAATATATTTTTTATATATGCAAATAGTGATATGAAGCAATATCTTCTGGTAGTGGTTAAAAAGTTGTCCGCCTCTTTCTCCATCCACTTCAAGTTGTGTGTGAACTCTCCAGAAAGCGTCTTGGGTGTCTTAGTCATTTTCTTCCACCTAAAAAACATGATCTTCCTTCCACTTTCCTCTGTGATTTTCGATGAAGCTCTCCAAGGTATCAAGACCTCTTGCTATTATCTTGGTTTCAAGTTTTTTTTTTTTGTGAGTTCTTTGTTGAGTTTTATCCTATGTAAGTCTTGGGTTTCTTCTTCTCTCTTCCCAACCGCCTTGTTTCAGCATTAGTATTCGCTGGTTAGATTATTTTTAAGGGTTCAAGACATCTTTCTAGCTAGGGCAATCTCTGTTTTGGCTTGTTGGGGGCAGAGGATTAATGCAAGTTTTTAATCCTGCCTCTTCGCTTCTTAAATTTGGGCTCATCTCCTCAATTTGTTTATTTTTTTGGCTGCCCCACCTTCAACATTTGTTAGCTGACCGGGAGGAGTATAGGATCAGAGATTTTATTTTGTTCAACTTCACTTTCCTGAGTTCAAACTTAAGAGTCTGCTTGCTGACAACAGTAATAGTAGCTGAAGACTTTGCTTACTGGTTTAACAGACTTGGGGTAGCCTAAACTCTCATGGGTAGTGTTGTCCTTTGAACATTTTGAAGTTGGAAGGTGAGTTGAAGTTTTCACCTTGACTATATATATGGAATCACATGATTCTATGTCTATTATAAGTCTTAAATTTTTCATTAACCATTTCATGAATCCAAGAGAAAATTTAATTATATTCTTTAGTAGTCTTGGAGTTATATCATTCGTCCATACATTAAACTTCGATATTTTTTTCTTTTTGAATATTACTATGAAAGAAATGATCTTAGAATTTTTGGTAATAAACTTATATTTTGTGAAATTATGAATGTTCAATAATGTGATTGAATGAGAATATTCTTTTAGAAAAGTATTGAAAATTTATAGTATTTGATGCCTAATTTATTTGTGAGAACATGGTAACACCAATTCAATGATCAATAAAGTTTCGATGGATCCTTTGGCACTTCTATAGAACAACCCTAAGTGCACCTAGCATTTGGTTGTCCATGGACCATTTATGGGAGGTATAAGGTAGGCCATTGGAACGGGCATGTGATTATCATCCGTGAGACTACT
>JASKGM010016518.1:0-32809 GCA_034509205.1 Ceratonia siliqua
TTTTCTTTATTGAAAAAATGTGTTTTCTAATATACATCTGGATGGTCTGTTATCAATATAGGGATCTTATTTAATACATCCGAAAAAATGTATTTTTTCACTTTATATGGTTGGTTTTTTTTATCAATATAGGGATCTTATACTCTTTTTCTTTATACATATACTCAATGTTTATGATATTTGAATTAATTGTATGATTTTTTTTTGTATATCTTGCTTGGAAGTTTGAACCAAACTGAAAATTTATCACAACCAAGGCTCTTGCATGATGTTAGTGATCAAATACTTAAAAGTCAGCTATTTCAATTCTGTTGTGGAAATGTACATATTTATATTTCATATATAGAGAATGATGGGTGAACGTTTTGTTGATATGTAAAAGTAATATTTTATTTGGAGTTAAAATGATGTGTAGTGTGTTGAATATATGTGCTAGTTTAGTCAGTGAAGTCTGTAATAAAGAGTTTAATTCAAGTTTTTTACAAACTATTAAAGTCATTTCATTTAAATTAAAATCTTCTCATTTAATTTTTTAAAGTCTTTGCACATTTGCACCATTTCAAAACATATGCAGAGCAAACATGCAAAGCAATTTAGTAGGACAAGACAAGCCAATGTGTAGGATAAGACAATGCGGTTTTCAACTTTTAAGTTCCAAAAGTAATGCGTTTTTTTTCTTTGAAATTTAAGTGATTTCTTTTGTCTTTATTTTAGAGTAATGTACTCTCCTTTTTCTTGAGAGATGTTTTAATTTTATTCACTTTCTCTTTATTTTGAAAATATACGCTCCACTCTCTTCTAACCTAATTATGTTAGGAATATTCTATTAAGATTTTTTTAAAATTTAAAATTAAAATAATTAATGACAAAGTTACACTCACCACTATTTCTTTTACCCTCAAGACCCTAGCATAACATACAAGAAGAAGAATGAAACATATATATATTAGTATAAGTAAATAATATTTACATAATATCACTTATATTGTGATCAATTAAAGAATAAAATATGACTAATTAATATCTTAATGTATGGCCCATTAATAAAAGTATGACTTGATCTTAGATCCTTTACATCAAACAATAAAAATACAGATTAAATTAATTGGCTTCTCCTGGTAGGATATAGGAATTTAATATAAGGAAGGGTAAGGTGCTGAAAGTGGTCAAATATTAGGTATGTCAGGTGCTGAAAGGGGTTTTGGGTCCTCTAGAAGCAAGGGTAAGGAGAAGGTTGTTGCTCGCTCCTCTGACCCTGAGTTTGACCTACACCGATTAATGACCAATGCTGGTTGGGCATTAGCACGGACACCTACGCCTTTTAGGTCGACACCGAATCCATATCATCTCGGATCTAATTTACCTTCTACACAAGTAGCGACACCGCAGACAACTACCTCCCAGGCAAGTGCTGACTTCTCATCCACTGATCCCTTGCCTGGTACTGTACATGCTGACGGGTGCACCTGGTTAACCACACATGTGAATGAGTAAGTATAATTATCAAACTTTAATTAATAATTAAAAAATATAATAATCGCATTCTATAATATTTTTACCTTGGATTTGAGCCAAATAATGTTGGGAGGACATTATCTGCAATTTACAAATCACATTATCTTGAGCCTTATAAATGCTTTGAAAAGACTCCCCTTGAGGTGAAGGAGCACTAGTGGAGCCTATTTAAGGTATTAATCAAACTTGCACATTTCTTATTCAATTAACTTTATCTTAATGTTTACTTCTCTAACTCTGTTATTTCTAATGTAGGCAAAGTATATTTGGAAACCTGAAGAGGAAGTCGAGGTGCATAGTCTGTGGGATGTGAAGTGCTCTGACAGCATCTGAGCAGCTCATAAAGACATCTGAATAGGGAAGTCGCAGGGCATTTGGATAGGGAGCGCTATCAAGGCCCAACTCTTTGAGTATTGGGTTTCCGAGGAGTTTAAGGCCGACTCAATTTGAAACAAGATTAAAAGTGAGGACGCCTCCATCCATTGAGGTGGAAGCATCTCATTTTCTGTGCATAAAAAGAGGCTTGTAAGTTTTTATTAATTTCTAACTTATTTTTATTCATTTATTTATTAGTATTATAACACTTTAATTCATTGTTTGTAGTCAAAAGAGTTGAGGAGGCAAGTTGACGCTACTGAGGTCTTCCAAAAAATTCAATACAGTGAGAGCAAGGGTTGGGTCCATCCGTATGCTGAGCAAACTGCCATCGCAGTTATCCACATAGGTTCCTAAACATTTATTGAAGGAGGTCATCAGCCAGGTTGAATAGCGAGTCGAGGAGCGACTTGAACAACAACTCCAAGAGCGACTTCAGGAGATGATCAGGCAAATAGTTATTGGCCGTATAACTCTTGTCGCTCCCCCCCTCTCCCCCTCCCTTACCGTTAATCGGCAGTCCTCTTCCAATAATCGCACTGACACTGAGTTTGAGTCAGATTGACGATTAATGTATTTAATTTTATATTAAATTTAAATTTAATTAATATGAATTTAATCTTATTTGGTTAATTTTTTGATGTGATTTTATTTATATTAATATATTTATTAAATTTAAATATATTTATTTACAAATATATTTTATTTATATTAAATATATGATTAATATTTGAATGAAATTAAACATATTTAATATTTATAATTAAACATTTAATTATTTAAAATTTATTTAATAATTAATAATATATTAAGTTCGGACAGATCTTCTTATGACTATAATCTATGAGAATTCTTTATCCAAAGCTTTTTTATTTCTTTTCTGACATATAAGTTTTGTAAGAATTTTTCATGTGAGGTGTTCTCACGATTAATTGTATGTGAGAAATTCTCACGGTTAATTAATCCGTGAAAACATCCATGATTATCATATCAAAAATCTCACACCTTGATTTTTGTGAAAATATAAAATTCTCACGAAAATTAGGTTTTTCTCATAGAAATGTTATGTGAGAAAAGCCAGTTTTATTGGTAGCGTGCTTTATTTCTTCTTTGGCATTTTGATCATGGGTGTTGGTTTTTCCCTTTACAGCTTGGAGAATTGGTATTATAAACTTCTCATGTTCATCACCAGAAATTTACAAAACGCAAAGATTGCTGTGGATGCTTTATTAGGCGTATTCTTCTGGCTGTTGATTATGATCTTTCATAGACAATTTGGCTATATATTCTCTTCCAGCAAAGTCGTCCTTGAAGCGTTGTTAGCTTTCAGTCCTCTTAGCCTTCACAATTCTTCTCAACAGTGGTCAACCGGTCCTCTCGGGTACTAATATAATCTCTTTTACCATCAAGTTATCAGTTATTTGATTTAACTATGGCTACTTACTAACCATATGCTATATTTTCCCCTTAAATAATGGCAACACGTGTGGCTGTGGGATCAGGATGGCAGAAATATGTTGCATATGTAAACTTGGGTTATCTTATTGGGATGCCACTTGGGTATTTGATGGGCTGGGTCCTTCATCTGGGAGTCATGGTACGTTCTTTATCCTATTTTATAAGCTCATAAATTAGGCTCATTAGCAAAGCAATTCAATCCTGCAAGTTAAATTTGATTTGCTTTAAGATATAGTAGTACGTAGCGACATTAATTGCTTATGCAAACGAACAATCAGAGCATTTGGGCAGGGATTATTTTTTTGGGGAACAGCAACTCAGACCTTGATATTGGCCTGGTTTAGCATACGATGCGATTGGGACAGAGAGGTAAATAAAAATTTGTGCAAGCAAATTCACTTGCATAAAGCTAGCTCTTTGATCCATTTTGGTGGTTAACAATTGCAGGCCCGGAAAGCAGGACGAACTCAGTCCCTGGACTTGGAACCTTGAAGTAATCCTAAAGCCCACATGCATAGTTAACCATTAGGCAAAGATCTTGTGGACCAAGCATCAAATTTCTTTTGGTTCGGATTCTTATTGGGCTCATGTCAGTGAAGAATAGTTGGCAATGGTATTTCATCTCAATTTGTTTGGGTCCTCTGTTTGTCTCAGTCTTGTTGATATGCATGCCAAGGTGGCCTTCTGTGTTTCCCACTTTTGTGGATACTAACACCCTCTCTCTTCTGTCTCATGGAGCCCAAATGCTTAAAGTTTGCCTCAACTCAAACTATAACCTTTTCTTCTTCTTCTTCTTCTTCTTCCTAAGGCACAATCTACCAAAATCTTTATGCTGTTTATGCCGTCCTTTTTCAATAATTAAGGAATGAACAAATTCTTTGACACCAACAAATAAGACAACAGGGTTAAGCATGCGCTAATACTTAATTAGCAGGAATTTTTAACCATGGTCGGCCATAGCTGTCTGTCTATGAGACAATAATTGAAGAATGAGATTTTGTATAGAAGATGTCAAAGAGCTAGTTGCATAGTAATAGTTGCATTACATCATCCCCGGCAATAGCGAAAGTGGGAAGGAACACTCATTCGAGGCACCTGTCCGTACAATGTGGTCCAGTGGCATCACTCTTGAGGTTACCTAATTACTACTCATTGTGGAATTTCAGCCACTAGTCAATTCTCAATTATGGGATCAGATAAGTTTCTCAAAAGGCTCCAAGGAAGAATCAAAGAAAGGGAGAAGAGAAGTAATACTTGGGTCATCATAATCCCAAGTCTTTAGGCTGGACTACTCAAATTCCAAAATTTCCTTCTCCTTTTCTTCATACAATTGACTAACACTTCCTCTTTGGAGTTGACTCTTCTGGTTTGCCTGGGAACCAAATAGAGGAGGGAAAAACTGAGAGAAATGATTATGAACAATGAATCTAGATATGATATATGCATTTATACATTACTGACTTCTTGTTTTTGATTTTCTTTTCCTCCTCTTTGTAGTTTTTAAAGAAAGGATTGGGAAGAGAAATCCTCCTCAAGCTCTAATTGATGATTCTTCTTTTAAGATTATCAATTTATCAACAACATATTTGAGGATGACATTTGTTACGAAGGTAATGATGAAAAGGTTTGAAATGATAATCAAATTTAGAGTTGAATTACACGTATATGCGGATGTTCATCCTCACCAAGGTCGAGTATATCCGAAGCCAGACAGAATCAGAGTAAAAAGGAATTGCTTTTTGTTAAGATTATGTTCATCTCTATCTTTTTGTAAAGTTGATAGGAACCCACACCAGTCTATTAAGGATATATGGGTCAAGACAAGTGCCCTTATCTACACTAAACATATATATATCACTGCGCTGGTCGCTGGTGTTAACCTAGGTAAATTCTATGAGGGGCAATTCCAGTCCTATTTTGATTTCAAAACTTCCAAAGAATTATGTATATATTTCATTATAAATGGCCAAATAGTATAAGTATATAATTCATAATACCTTTTTCATAGGCTTCAGCCTGAAGCTAAGCCAAAACTCAAGCGCTACATATCATGCAAATTCGATAAGTAATCAATAGAAAAAATAAAAAGAAAAGCTGAAATGATCTATATAGTAGTTCAGCTTTATTTGATGATGTCATTGATGAAAATGTTTTTTAAACATTTTGAATCTTGATACTTGTATATGTAAAGACGATGTTATAGGTGAAATATGCTTTATCTTGCGTTACGTAATCTTGAATTGTTGACAAGGTGGACACTCACATGTACGTAGAATCAATTTATTAAAATAGTAAAACTGTTACTGGTTTACTTACTGCCACTCTTAACACTAGGATTAAGAATGTCATTTTTATTAAAGAGAAAAAAAGAATTATCCCTCTATGAAATTTATCCCAAAAAAAAACTCACACATATGATCTATATTATTAATATATTAAAAAGCTTTTCTAGCATTCAGAGATAATTGAGTGGGAAACAATCACAAGGTTGAAAGTCATTTCCGCCATTGTTATACCCAAATGAATAAACTTTCTACCCCACCAAGTGCTAGGATATGTGATGAATGATGAGGTATAAATTTTGAGGTCAAACAACAGTAAAAAAAAAGAAGAAGAAAGGGGCAGATGATAATTGGATTAGTACTCTAATCATAAAAATAATAGACACAAGAATCTCCATATCACCTTTTATGCTTGAGGGAGTCAATAATAAGCTAAAGCTGAAACACAAAATGTCGTGTCACATTCATGGTGCCTAATCCATGCGTTGCACGCGAATCTTTGACAAAAGCCCCCACATATCAAAGGTGGGTTACTTGGGGGACACCAAAGTTTTTCATATTTCTCATCATTTACCAACTAAATTTGTTATTTTCAAGCTTTTTAGGATCTTCAATTTTGACTAATTGTCTCAGCCACCTCTCCCATTACTTTGTCTCTTCCCCCACCTAATTATATTAACACTCATATCATTCGCACTAGAACATTGTATTTCCATGTATACTTGTATAGTTCCCAATCAATATCAATTATGATTGGTATCTTTTATACAATTTAGAAGACAGATTTTAAAACGAGAGAGCACCTTTAAATTTCTATAGCTTCCTCTCCTTTTAATTAATTACATATCAAATTGGCCCCAACTAATTAGCTCTAAGCAGTTAGCATATTACTTGTATTCTCATGGGCTACCTAATGAAGAAGACAATTCAATAAATAAACCTCTCATGAAGGTGAGGCTGATGATTTAGCTGCGGCGCTGTGCGTTGCACTAATCCTATCAACTAAAGTTATGTGAAAATGCCTTCATTTCTGCTCTATATTACCCATACTATATTTAGTCCTTTTGTCTGATAAAACCCAAACACAATTCATTAGGTTTTTGCTTTCATAAATCAATCTCAAAATACAGTGGTAATAGGATAAATTCTTGAGCTGATTGTGTTTATTCAGACAAGTAAATTAATCACGTCAATGAAAAATAATCATGTGGACATATACTTGATAAAAAAATATCTGTTATATATTTAAACCACTGCTGTTTATTAATTTAATTTATATGTTTGATATATACAGTTTATCTAAAAACTTTTTGAGATTGTATTAAACTATTAACTATGGTCATAAATGCATTACAGCAAAAAGTTGGTAGCAGAAAGTTAAAATATTCCAGCTCAGTCCTATTTGGAAAAGAAGCTGGAAGCACCTGTTTTTTTAGTTTTCACCACTTAAATTGTTATTTTACGCCGAAAATTGATCAGGTAGGGAACACTAGATTCTCACCTTAGTAAAGTGGTATATGACTATGACATACCATGAACTGTTGAAGTTCGTATTTTGATACTGTTGCTGCTTTAACAAGGATCCTTTTTTTTTTTTTTTTTTTTTTTACTTTTTACAGAAGAAACCCAGTGTTTAATATTGTCAATATTCTAGACAAAGCACATAGTGATAGGGCACCAGCCTTCTTAAAAGAAGAAAGTGATCCTGATCCTTGGGAATACCCTAATCATAAACAAAAGAATAAGAAAAAATAAAGTTACGTATATCCAATCTACCACTAGAAAACAAAGAGAAAAGAGGCAAGAAAACAAACTAATTATAATCAACTTGGGTGGTGCGTTTTCTCTTTTGAACTTGTTCTAATCTACATGTATATAACTAATATAAGAAACAGAGAGACCCCACAAGATGAAGGATGGTACGTAGGTGAGTCATGAAATGAGAAGGGAAGGCACATTGGAAAAGCTGAAAGAGACTAGCTATTAATTGATATATCAATGGCCAAAAGCATTTGGGCTTCTGCGCTGGTCCCTTGTGGCTAGCTAGCTAGCTCTTGAATGGTACAGGTCAAGATCCTGAGCAGAAGGAGACGCCAGCACCACATGCAGCTAGTAGCCATGACTGGTTTGGCTCTTTTAGCTTCGTGGGATTTGTATGTATCCTCTAATACATACAAAATTTAAGTGATGTAAAGGGATTTTAGGAGACAGAAACAGTGATAACTCAAAGGGCTAGGCATGGACAGTTGATGCAATTAAGCTTGTGTTCAACGACTAAGCGACGGGGTGTCTCGGGTTGATGGCCCGACCAGTCATTTCAGTTTTCAGCCTCTAACAAAGGGTTTGATGGTAGTTCCTTTCAAATTTCAACGTTGAATACCTAATTAAAATGTCGTAAAATTAGTGAAGTTTTAAAAGGCATGGCCATAATTGCATATGGATCCAACTCCTTTCAGCCTGATTTGTGAATGCATTAATTATTGTAAGATCTTACATCTTTTAAATATTGCATTTTGCAGGATATATATCGCCGCACTGTCTCTTTTCCCACTTTCTTCTCTCTCTCTCTTCTAAATTTTTGCTTCTTTTATCCTTAATATTCAGATATCTTTTCAAGCCTCTAAATCAACAGAGGTTGCGTAACTTTCTCGTGCTTTGCTATTTTTTGTTTCTTGCTCCTCAATCATTACCAGATTATTAAAGCAATAGTCTTAGGTTTATTTAGTCTTTGCCAAGCTGGTAATATTTGGTACATACTGTGTATTATTATTTATTAAACATCAAAACATGGCTTTTAAAATCTCGTTTTATTTTTTAATTCTCCGAAAAATTAGATAAGTTATTTTCACAAACCAGTTAATAGCAGGATATTTAAATATATATTAGACCAATATATAATCAGTTAATTAAGCCCTTAATTACTATTGTTATTTCAAAATTCAAACTTGGTATCCATAACAAATAGTTTGGCTTTAAAAAATAATGATATTTACATAAATTTCAATTCAAATTGTGTATAATTATTAATTTGACTTTAATATTATTATTCACTGCAAGATCTCACTTAAATTTAATTATTTTGTCCAATTCAAATACAGTTGTACATAACTTGAAGGTTGTAATTATGCTCAAGAATCACTTGATATAAGAACTTAAATTAATGAGTCTCAATTTACATAGACTAATTACCATTATCTAGTAGTTAAGGGGGTGTACTTTTTACTTTGATTACTTGAATTAAAACATTGAGGCTACCCCTTAAGAGAATTTATTTTCTTATATGCATAAAGTTCATGTGGGAGTGCACCTTAAGATCCTTAACTTTAGGACTATCACCTAGAAGAATTTATTCTCTTACATGCACTTAGTTAATGTGGGGATACACTCTTAAGATCTTTTGTGAATGGCTTAATCTTAGTTAATGCGCAAACTAATTTGAGAATAACCAAACAAATAAATGGAGATGGATTTACTTGATGACATAAATAACATTAATTACTCGCTCTTAAAATTAGAGAATTGTATGACAACCAAAAGCTTGAGTAAGTATATGACAATTCTAATCTTGGTTAAGGAACAAACTAATTCGAGAATATCTGAACAAATAAGTGAAGATGGATTTACTTATTAATTGCTGACATAAATACCAGTACTCACTCTTAAAATTGAGAAGCGTAAGAGAACCAAAAGCTTAAGTATATGACAAATCTAAAAAAACAAAGAAAGAGAAGTTAATATTTTGAAGAAGGCGAGTGACATGATGATTAGTATGAAACAATCACTATAATGGAATTATTAATTATGAAAAGAAATATGAGTGTTTGGAATTAGAAATAGTGATTTGAGGGTACACTAGCTAACTGTAAAGTAAATGGTTGTATTCTGTGAGGGGCCGGGGGAGGGTCCCAGGAGAGAAGAAAGCAGAAAACTAAGAAGGGGAATATGAGGTCCCACAGTGTCGGGTGGCTACCCCGTTGGGTAACATCGAGAAGGACCCGTTACGGCGTATGTGGCTCTCTTCATTTTGATTGCCAATTCCAGTTTGACCCCTATGATTCCCCTAGAATTCCAGAACTACCATTGATGGAGGCAAGTCAGGCATGGGTATCCGGAAATGGAAGACACTGATAGAGGAAAGACCTTAAAGAAGGTGTCCATCCCCTCCTTTTTGATAAATCCCTTTCAATTCTTTAGTTCTTCATCTCTCTTCTCTTCTCTTTCCCTGCCCGATTGGTAATGTGTGAGAGTGAGAGGTTGTCTTTTCTATTGCACAAAAGATTTTAGAGGGCAGTCTACAAAAGTTAAGACTCAAATTAAGATAAGAGGGTAATTCACGTACGTGCACAATTAAAATATTATTATTTTTTGCTTTATTTGAGTATGAATGGGATATCCCACATGCACTCAATATTCAAACCCATGGGAGAACTTATATGCTTCGGAATTGGATGTTATCTCAAATTAATGCTTATTGAATTGGTTTAGCAGTAAAAATGAAGACATATATAAGTGCTATGATCATGAAAAATCGAGGGGTCAAAATCTTGGAATACTAAACATGCTTGTAAATGGTCTAAATATTTCATATATATCTGATAATAAGTTACTTCACTCCACGAGCTAACTTTTGGAAGATGAATTAGGTAATGTATTATATTCTAAAAATCCAATAGGTCAAGTGGTTATTCACTTTTCTTCTCTAGACCAAGTAAAAATCAAAATATTTTTTTGTTACGAATGAAAATCGGACAGAAAAGGAAATAAGGAGGGAGACGAGAATTGTTGAATTTTCTGGTTACCATTTCCCTTTACTTCAGTTACAATTATAAGAATTAGAGCTAAATCACTAACCACTCACAACCTAACACATGTCTCACATGTGTTACAATGTATGTGTTAACGTTCATATATATTCTTTTAGCCAAATAAATAGCTTATGTGTCCTCTTACTGACTCTAGTAGCAACAGCTGGTATATCAATACTCTCCCTGTTGGCATTGACCTTGTCCTCAAGGTCAAATTATGGGTGCAGGCGGTGAAATTCACTTAGGGAGATCCATAATGCATCTTCGAACGATAACCCATCCCACTGAACCAGCAATTAGAGTTGATAGTCGATGTGAATCTTGACTCACCGATTTTGTAGAATAGCAAGAGGAGCCAGTAAGGGGTGATTGTTAACCAACATTACCGAAAGAGGATGCCCATGTAAAGTGGAATCCTGTTTATAAGGCCTGAGGACAGAGACATAGAATATCGGATGAAGCTTGACGTAGGTGACCAACTGAACTTGATATGCAACTGGACCTATGACAACTTCAATTGGAAATGGGACATAATAACACTTACTGAGTTTGCTATATAGCTATTGAGATAAAGTGGTTTTCAAGTATGGTTGCAACTTGCAACTTAATGAGAACAAGGTCACCCACCTGAAAATGACGTTTAGTGTGATGACTATCATAATATTGCTTCATACGTTGTTAAGAACGTCGCAATAACTCCTTGAGTTTAGTTAATAGTGGAGTTCATTTCTAAAGTGTCTCTTCAATAGCCTTGATGGATGTATTTGGCAGTGAACAAGGTAACAGGGAGTTGTTAGAATGGCAGAGTGATACGTCGTGTTATAAGACAATTCAGCCCATGGCAAATAATGATACTGGTGAGTAGGATGATTGAAGCTGAAGCTTCAAAAATATTGTTTTAGAGCTCAATTGGTGACCTCAGACTGGTCATTTGTTTGAGAATGGTAAGCACTGGTATATAAGAGTCGGGTACCATTGAGGCAAAAGAGCTCTTTCCAAAATTTGCTAAGAAAGATTAGATCACGATCACTAATAATAGTGAGGGGAAACCTATGGAGTTTGGTCATATGTTGTACGAACAGCTTGGCTACCTTAGTGGCTGTGGAATTTGAAGGTAAGGCAACAACGTTATTGTACTTTGACAAGCGATTTAAAACCACCATGATGGCTGCGAACCCATGTGATGGTGGTAGACCCACAATGAAATTCATTATGAGGTCTTTCTATATTTTTTCAGGTGGTTTTAATGGTTGCAAGGTACCAGCAGATGGGCGAATGTCATATTTTGTGGACTGGCAAACATGACAAGTCTCAACGAAGTGTTTAATTACTTTGCGCATATTACTCCATTCGAATTGGGACTAGACTTGAGCTATGGTCCTAGCGATACCATTATGTCCACTCATTGGTGTTTCATGAAATTTACAAATAATATCAATTTGAGATTGAGAGTCAGGACTTAATACTACTCAACCATTATGCCAGATTAAGCCATGGTGCATGCGATAATGCAGAAAAACAAGGTTATCCTAAGTAATGGCATACTGCAATTGGGTCAAATCAGGGAGATTACTTGTTTCCTGCTTAAGTTGAACCAGAAGCATACTAGTACGTTGAGTCAACAACAAAAAGAGACTACTAGTGGCCGCAACCTCTTCACTCATGCACAATAAAGTGTCAACCACTTTGTTACTTGCTCCTGGGTTGTATAAGATCTCAAAGTTGAACCTAAGCAATTTAACCAGAAATCGATGTTGGTATAGGGTTTGAATTTTTTGCTTCGTCAATTCCCAAATACTTTTTTGACCAGTCTTCATTAAAAATTTAGTGCCTAGTAAATATTGGCGCCATTTGGCAGTTTCAATGATCGCATATAATTCACGAACATATGTTGAAGCTCGTTGCATCTTCAGGGTCAGTTTCTTACTATAAAAAGCAATAAGATGTGAAGCTTGTATAAGTACAGCTCCTATACCAATTCCCCGAAGCATCCATTTCAACAATGAATGGTTGCTCAAAATTTGGCAAAGTCAACAATTGGGCTTGCATTATGGCGTTCTTGAATTGTTGAAATGCTTTAATAGCTGCCATTGTCCACTCAAAACCATCCTTTTGTAATAACAAAGTCAAAGGCGCAGCAATGAAAGCATATCCCTTGATGAAACGTCTGTAATACCCTTTGAGCTCGAGAAAACTGCACAATTGTTTGACATTGCCAGGAGGTGGCCACTGAGTGATGGTTTGAAGCTTTGTTGCTTCTGGCTCAATACCCCAATTAGACACAATATGCCCAAGGTATTTGATCTTATCCTTAGCAAACTAACATTTACTTAATTTGGCATATCATTGAGTTTCTTTTAAGCGGTGAAGAACTTGTGCAAGGTGATTCACACGCTCTTCCTCAGTTTAAAAATATACCATAATATCATTAAAAAAATAATGATAAAATGTCTAAGAAAGAGTTTGAACATATCATTCATAGCAACTTGAAATGTTGACGGCGCATTCACTAATCCAAAGGACATAACCACAAATTCGTAATACCCTTCGTGAGTTTGAAAGGCAGTCTTATGGATATCACTGGATTCCATTCAAATTTGATGGTACCTCGCACATGAATCAATTTTTGACATCACTGTGCCAAACAGTTCATCGAACAATTCATCAATGTAGGAATGGGAAATTTGTCAGGGATGGTGATGAAGTTAAGTGCTCTGTAATCCACACAGAAGTGCCAGGTCTCATCCTTCTTTTTTACTAGTAACACTAGAGAAGAATACGGACTTTGACTTGTCGAATTACTCCATTATGTAACATTTTCTTTACCAGTTGTTCAATCTCTGTTTTTTAGAAGTGAGGAGACCGATATGGTTTCACACTAACTGGTGCAGCCCTTGGGGTAATATGGATCTTATGATCATGAACTCGCTGAAGAGGTAAGGATTAGGGAATTTCCAAGATAACTTGATTATGGAGGATAATGTCCTTGATGGTTTATGGTATTTGAGTTAATTCATCATGTAACACACTCATGCTTTGCTCTATGACAGTTAATTTGAAATAGCATACAATAGCATCCATAGCATACATTCGTTGTAATTGATGATAGTGTATAGGCACAGGGGTAAGTGGTGAATTACCTTGAAGTTCAACCCGTTCTCCCTACCATTGAAAAGCCATTGCAAGGTCTATATAATCCATTATCAGTGGGCCTAATAGTTCAAGCCACTAGACTCCAAGAACAATGTCACCCTCATTTATTGGCAACACATGAACATCGACTGGAAACAGGTAGTTTTGAATTAGAAGCCTTAAATGATGTGCTATCCTTGCCTGGGTGAAGTTGTGAGTCGATCCTCCATTAATCATAATTTGAACAATGTGCCCAAATATTATACCAGTGAATCACAACGTTCTGGGAAAGTGTTGCTCAATCATGGCATGAAAACTAATGGTCGGCGGTAGGTCTTTATTGATAATTTCTTCTTCCAATGGGGCTTCCATGTGATGTACGCGTTCATCACCCTCAAGAATGTCCTCATCATCTAACATGAGTACAAATAACTTTGCTTTATAGCTATGACCCCAACTAAACCATTCATCACAATTAAAGCATAAACCCCTTTCTTGTCGGTCCATCATTTCAGCGGCAGTCAATTCTTCACTGATAAATTAGAACTCTTAACAATTAATATATTGTTGTTATGATTAGGCTTAGGAGTGGGCAGTAATGGTGGATTTGACGGTTGCTTAAAGTTGGTAACGTGCATCTGTCGATTAGGAGTATTTGGAAATCTAACGTTGTTGAATTTGTCCTCCATCAATTTAGCCAGATTCACAACCTGGATCCACAATTTTGGTTGTAATGCTCTTACTTCCTGCCAAATGTCAGATCTCAATCTAGATTCAAAACAGCTTTGTAAAAACGATGAGGAAACATTAGTGGTTTGATTGGCGAGCGCTTCAAACTGCGATTGATACTCTGCCACCGTTGTAATTTGCATTAGCTTAGCAAGTTCTCCTTGGATATCTCAAAATTTCAAGGGGCCAAACCTTACTAATAATGCTAGGAGAAAGTCTTGCCAAGACAGTATGAGTTCATTCTGATACATCCTCTAAAACCAGCGCAGAGCGTCACCGTCCATGTGAAAAGATAATATCACTAGCCTTTGGTGATTAGGCATCACATGATAGTCAAAAAATTACTTAGCCTTAAAGATCTAACCATGAGGATCATCTCCATTGAACCACTATACATCTAATTTCAAGGATTGAAGTGGTTGAACAGGATTTGCTCCGTCAGCTATAACTTGCTCTGGTCTAATTTTTGATGAAGATGATGATCTAGAGACCTCTATAACTAGATTGCATATGCTCTGGTCCATTCTTCCTTCCATCGAAGTCAATTTTAGGCTAATTTCTTTGAGATACTTCCAAAAGAATTCAATTGATCATCATGCATTGCTATTCAATTCAAGTAGTCTTTTAACGCCTGTGTGATGTAGGCTCATGATTTATCCGCCATTGATCTCTCAATGAAAGTACCAAATGTTATGAAGAAAAATCAAACAGAGAAGGAAACAAACAAGGAGGGAGAAGAAAGTTATTGAATTTTTTGGTTTCCATTTCCTTTTACTCCAGTTACAACTATAGGAACTATAGCTAAATCACTAACCACTCCAACCTAACACCTATCTCTCACATGTTACAATGTATTAGTGTTAACGGTCATGTTCTCTCAGCCAAATAGATGGCTTATGTGTCCTTTTACTGATTGTAGTAGCAACAGCTGACGTATCATTTTAACTCTCATTTTCTATTCTTCACCTACTCATTTTCTTCTTATTCGTATTTCCGTGTTTAAATTTGAATCATTTTCCCTCTATAGCAAATAGTAATCATAATTTTCTAACTACATTAGTTTTTAAAATTTTTTATTCAATTGAGATTTTGTTGTGTATTTAACAATCCCAATCTATGGTGTTAATTTGATATCATTTCCACAACATTACGTAGAGTCACTAACAAAGTTGCACATATAATTCTTTAATTTGTTCTATAATCATAAACTTTTGACTTTTTGTTCAATTCCAAAAAAAATTTTAATTTAGAAATGACAGAATTATTAGCAAACTACCGAAAATTTTAATTACCAAATCTGTTATTCACAAAAGCTTTTATGAGACCTATTATATATCAAAAATTATTATTATCAACGTTACCAATGACTTTTTGTTGGTCATATAGTAGCCTTTGGAAAACCACATCCCACCAAAAACGGGGCCTATATACGATCAGAATAGGGTGCACCAAGGATTACATCTAGTACTAGATGTTATAGGTTTTTTTTTTTAAATATTTTGAGATGACCCATTATATATGACCTTATAGTGGCCTCACTAAAACAAATTAAAGTATAATTAATGATCTCATTTAATTTTATCATAGCAATGAAATCACCACATATAGTGGAGCCTATTCATGTGGGGTTCCAATGCCTGGCATGAATTGATGAAGCATATAATTAGAAGCTGTTCCCCCTTATTTCATATTCTTTCTTTTATAATTCAGTTAGTAATATTTGATATATAGTATTAAAATCATATAAGTTACACTATAATACTCCTTATTCATTATAGTATGAAACCAATCACGAATATCATAGGCTCATAACTCTTATGTTATTCTTTCTACCAATAAAAGGGTCCACACGGCCACACCCATCAGTCTCATTGTTCCTTAATATAGCTGATATGATCATCAGACTGAAAAAGAAAGAAATCCAGAAATATCATAGGCCATTTGCCTCATAGAATCAAAACCAAACCAAGGTTGAAGATGACACTCAACTGCCAGATTAACACATTTTAACCATTTTAGCACTGAAGCTTTGCCAATGCCACCAGAAAGCTTGCTTTTACCTAATTAAACACCTACATCCCGGGAATATGGTGAACCTCAGGTTTCTTAGTTTCACACCAATAATATGCTTAGTTTCAATCTTCTGGACCATTCGCTATAAATGAAAATGAATGCTCATCAACAGAACAAACAGGTCACAGCTGAGAAAACTTAAAACACAAAGAATGGCACTTTGGTCATTGTTGGTAAACACAAGGGCAACCTTCTTCCATGGTTGTTTATATGATAAGCTGGAAGTATATTGAAGCTATCTGCTAGAATTGTAGAAGTCATCTTAGATAGTGATACATATAATCCTATTCTCCCTTCCTGTAACTTTATTGTTTATTATTTTCTTTTAAAATTTCCTTCCTTTTTTCAACTTTAGGAAATACTTGCTCACCTTTTTATATGTTTGGTAATTTTTCTTCACTTTAATATTTGCTTTTGAGAGATGTACTATGTTGGCGTATAAAATAAAATAGTGTTTGACTAAAATAATCTGAGGGGGGATCATAGTTTTTAAAGAAAAAAAGAAAATGGAAAATTGAAGTAGCAATGATGGGGTGGAGGGGCACTAGTGGGCAGGATAAGCACGTGGGAGTTGCCTTTAGAATGGCACGCTGGCAGGTCCATAGCAAAAGCCCACTAAAATCATATTCATATTCATATTCTTCTTCCAAGTTCTTGCTCAAAAAAATGTATATTCTTTCTTTCAAGTAACGAAGAGCAAAAAAATAGTGTTACACAGTTTTTGGGGTCGAATTTTCCGATGAATGATTGGCACTTTCTGTATTGGGAGAGTATCCAGATGCTCTTCTTACCTCAGGTTGTCATCTGCAGTCTGAACCCATGAGTTTTTCTAATTCTAGAATGATTTCTTTTTGAATAAAATTTCTTGTTTGCATATTGTTGGTTGCTGTCGCTGAGCTGCTATGCTATTTGTTTATTTTACTGTGAGACTCTGTAATCTGATTGTCTCGGTTGGGGTGCGGGTATGTCTGAATTGTGCGAGATTGCATTGCCCTTTGATCCTTTGTTTAAATGTCCAAATCACATGGGGCATAACAATTTGACTGAAAGGACATAACTTTGGAGTGTTTGATCTGCTGGGTTTCTTTCAATTACACCATTTTTGTAATTCCTTCTTATTAAACCACTATATATTATTGCTCCCACAACAAAACTCTTGGTTTTCTTTACATCCTCTCTCCTCCAAGTAAGTTCTATCTCTATTTTTCTTTTTTTCCTTGAGAGTTCATGAAGTTTTTTCTTAAGGGTTCTATCTAACCCTCTTGAGTTCTATCGGTTCAGTTTCCACCTGGGCTTGCTCAGCGGGAATATCTAACACAGGCAATAAGTGATCTTCACTTTGATATTTTGTGCAGAATTTTTTCCAGTAGCTGTTGGATGCACTCCTTTGTGGTTCTTCTACACTGGAGGGCAGTTTATTTATTGCGAACTATAGTTTAGCTTCAGCTGACTGAAACACACAGTAGTGCGGAGGAATACATGCTTTGGAGGGATAAAAGCAGAAACAGACATGAAGTTTATGAAACTGGGTTCTCGACCAGATACCTTCTACACTGCAGAGGCTGTAAGGTCCGTCTCTTCTGAAGTTTCCAGCGACCTCGTAATTCATGTGAAAGAAAGTAGATATCTTCTTCATAAGGTATACTCCTTGATAAATTAAGGATATCAATCAAGAGACTTTTTATGTTCAGCAGTTTTTTTTTCCACTTGTTTTTATTGTTACTTTTACGTTGATTATCTGAAGTTCATGTTGATGCTGTTCAGTTTCCCCTGCTGTCCAAATGCTTGCGCCTACAAAGGTTATGCTCAGAATCTCCTGATTCTTCTCAGCACCAAATAGTCCAACTCCCTGATTTTCCTGGTGGAATGGAGGCATTTGAACTGTGTGCTAAGTTCTGCTACGGTATTACTATCACTCTTAGTGCTTACAATATTGTAGCTGCTCGATGTGCTGCGGAATACCTACAGATGACAGAGGATGTCGAGAAGGGGAACTTAATTTGTAAGCTTGAGATTTTCTTCAATTCTTGCCTTCTTAACGGTTGGAAGGACTCTATTGTGACTCTACAGAGCACCAAAGCATTGCCTTTGTGGTCCAAGGACTTGGCAATTACAAGCCGATGCATTGAAGCAATTGCCTCAAAGGTCTTAAATAACCCTTCAAAGGTGAGTTTGTCACACAGTCATTCCCGAAGGGTGAGGGACGATATATCTTGCAATGGAACTGAAAGTCAGAGACATAAATCAGCAAGTAAGGGATGGTGGGCTGAAGACTTGGCAGAATTGAGCATGGACCTCTATTTGAGAACCATGATAGTAATTAAATCTGGTGGCAAAATACCCTCAAATATCATAGGTGATGCATTAAAAATTTATGCATCTCGTTGGCTACCCAATATCTCAAGAAAATTACATTTCCATAATCAAGCAGCATCTGACTCTGATTCAGATTCTGCTAGTGAAATAACCTCAAAGCATCGTCTGCTTTTGGAATCAATAGCAAGCTTGCTTCCAACGGAGAAAGGTGCTGTTTCCTGTAGTTTCCTTCTTAAACTCTTGAAGGCAGCCAATATTCTCAATGCTTCTTCCTCTTCAAAAATGGAATTAGCTAGAAGAGTTGGACTTCAGTTGGAGGAAGCCTCAGTGAATGATCTTTTAATACCCTCGTTATCTTACACAAATGATACGCTGTATGATGTTGAGTTGGTGATGACCATATTGGAACAATTTATGTTACAAGGGCAGAGTCCCCCAACCAGCCCACCAAGATCCAGGCTGGCCGTTGAAAGAAGGAGGTCCCGTTCAGCAGAGAATATTGATTTTGAATTCCAGGAGAGTAGGAGGTCGTCTTCAGCATCTCATAGCTCAAAATTAAAGGTGTCAAAGCTTGTGGATAGGTATCTTCAAGAGGTTAGCAGGGATGTGAATTTGCCTTTGTCTAAGTTCGTTGCTCTTGCTGAAACCATACCAGATTTTGCAAGACATGATCATGACAATCTCTACAAAGCTATTGATATCTATCTGAAGGTAAATATTAGAAGAAAAATGTCAATTGTGTTATTCAATTACTGCATTTTATACTCTTGATAAAAATAAATAATAACTAAGAAGAAGAAAAATAGTGGCTGAACAAGTTTAACTTTTAACATTTTAGGATGTGGGTCACTACTAGTGGATAACCAGCTCTCTTGACCTTAAAATCTTTTCTTATTCAGCATTTATTGGCGTCAAGTGCAGGCTGATCCACCAGAAAGATAACATGAACAGATACAGCTCGTTGTGAGTGATGTCGTTGCGATTTTTATTCAGGTGTTTGTGAATTCACCTGGCTAAAAACAAGAAAATAAAAATTGCCTGTGAAAGCTTTGCTAGAGTTACATTTATTACTACTAGAATATCCAGTACATAGGGGGAAAAAAAGAAAGAAAATACATGTTCTTTAGTCATTTACATGAATGATTATGTTGCCTCCATTTTCCATAAAAGATTGACCATTTACTCATTCACTCCGTTAAAGCTAAAATTCCACCTTGCAGAACTCTTTAATGATGTAACATGTTTGGCTGTCAGTTAAGTCAAACTCGTAGGTAGAAATTAGGCGATGGAAGAAAGTAAGCGAACCAGTACATAAAATTTCTCGCTTGCAGCAGTACCTAATTTGTGTTACTAAAATTTCTATTTTGTTCAATCCAGGCTCATCCAGAACTCAACAAGAGCGAAAGGAAAAGACTATGTCGAAGCCTTGACTGTAAAAGACTGTCTATGGAGGCCTGCATGCACGCAGCCCAGAATGAACTACTCCCTCTAAGGGTCGTCGTCCAAGTACTCTTCTTTGAGCAAGCCCGAGCTGCAGCAGCTGGTGGCAAAGTGACTGACTTGCCAAGCAACCTCAAGGTACTCCTGAAGACACATGGCATTGACCCATTAAAACATACAGCTCCATTAAGCACTACTACAAGCATACATGGAGATGATCAGTGGAGTGTTTCCGGCTTCAAGTCACCAAAGTCGAGGACATCCACTCTCAGGATGAAGCTTGCTGAGGATGATGACTTAGATGAGAATGATATTCCTCGCAATGGAATTGGGAGAACTCCTAATTCTAAGTTTAAGGCTCTTTGTGCGCTTCCTACTCAACCCAAAAGAATGCTTAGTAAGTTCTGGTCCACCAATAGAAGCACCACTGAAAAGAATTGAGTGAATTTTGTTAATTTCCCAGTTGGGAATGGTTAGAGGGTAGCATATACTCTATTTTTCTTTCTTTTGCCAAATGCTTTGTAACTTCTAGGAGAATCAAAGAATCCAAATGTGCATTGTTGATGTAACCTATTATAATAAGAAACGAGATTTTCTCGACATGAGAGGAAATCTCTTTGGTAAATCTCATGTTTGAAAAGCTGTTATAGGAATCTTAGGTGTAAGTGACTACTCGTGGGGCCAATTTTGCTGTGTTTGTCTTCAAATCTGCAACACCTGTCTCTGTTCATCTGTGGTAGCTCCTTGGGTTCTGACTTTGTTGACAAATATTTTCTTGGTGTTTCACGTGTCTGGCATAATGCAATTCTGTAATACGAGTTTATATTTGTCTTATCTATTTGTATCAACACAGATGATCTCGTCCTTATTGAATTGATATCGAATTATGGACAGATATGAAGTGTTGTGGTACATAATCAAAGCTCAACTTACATTTATTGCTCTGGTTTCTTGTTGGCAGAGATTTGTCGTTAATTCATTTTGACAAACAATCTACTACTATTATTGATAACAAAGATAATCCAATATAAAGCTAGCCCAAATTTTCAAAAAAAAACAAAAACAAAAAGAAAGAAACAGAGGAATAAGAATCTCCATTGATAAGATATGCTTGGTTTTAAGTAGTATTATTAAAATAACGACAACTTAAAACTGCTGGGTGTATCTGATCTCCGTTACTCCTCTATATATCTGAACTGAATGAGCTAAGCAAAATGCTCCAAAGGATTAAATAAGTATGGGTGTTCTGTTTAAAACCAAAATATCTTGAGCGTTACTTGAAAAATATGTCTTAACAATTATTAATGCCCTGAAAGAGGGAAAGTCATAGTGCCATTTGAGTTGACTTCTTAATTACAATAGAACAAGTGATGGAGGTCACATTCATTCTCCTTTATCTCAGTTTCCTATTTCCAACTCCTCGTCGTCAACAAATAATAGTCAGCATTTTTGTAGCAAAGAAGATCAATCTGGCTAAACTTGAAACCGACATCTCCCTGTTTTGGAGGTTGTGAAAGAATGATAGTTTCAACTAGGTCATAAAGCAGAAAGAAAATTATATTGGCTGACTGGCTGTGGTGGTCATTATCGTTGTTAACATCATTGCGGCAATCACGGTCACCACTCATCATAGTTTCCCTGGCTAGCCATGACCAAATGTTCTGAAGCATATGGGCATGAATCTTTCTCTAATATTTACTTGACCAATGTTAGTTATTATTTTTATCATTGACAAAATTTTCTAGTACTTATTTGAACAGTTACTTATTGCATTCGCTTGTAATTTGTTGTTTACCAATGCTTCTGTTGCAAATACATTTTCTATTCTGAGGAAAATTGCGTGCAGGCTAATTTCTGAACTCGTATGGCATATTTAATTTTTTGGGTCTGAACAGGCTTAGGCCATATTAACAAAACCATTTTTCCCTCTCTCTTGGACAGGTAAAACCCATAATGTTTGTTGTTTGATGTAGGTGGTTATTTCTGGGCTTCTGAGTTCACGACATTGTATCTTCTCAATGGATACAACTCACAAATTACAATCAGAATGTAATTGTTCGTCTTCAGAAGCCAATCTACAGGGAAACCTCGGAAACAGAACAAAACAAAATATAAATGAAACAGAACAAAACATCAAGGAAAATTTTATTTTTTGCTTTCTTCTCGCGGTGGACATGTGAGTTAAAGCCTCATGTTTCAAGCAATGCTGTTCTTCTAGGTCATATCAGCAAGTTGAAACAGGATCTATGTCAAAATTTTAGTTTCAGGATCACATGTCCATGATCCACAGCCACACTTTATATTTTGTAGGAAACCTTTGTTGTCACCAGTCAAGTAACCACGCAAATGGTGACATCCATTCGAAGTCCACTTGGGTAAGTTGCTTTATATATGAAGCCAGTCTTTATCAATACTACAAAGACAAACAAGTGAGAGCAGAGAACTATAATAAACGTTACACTAATAACAAGTAGTAACTAACAATTAAAATGTAATTCAATAGAAGATCAATGGATCTGATCCTTGTTGCCATAACCAGTAGCATCAACCATGGAAGCGTTAACAGTAGATGGGTGTGATGCTGACTCCATACTTCTGGTCCTGTGGAGGGTGGGGGTGCGGTGAAGCCTGCACCGAAACGAACCAGCATGTGTGGTTGGAGAGCAGAGGCAATTGGTCTTGGTCATACTTGGGTGTCTCGAAAGCCTACCCTGTCCCGCATTGGCTGCCCCTTGAAACTCCATTCCATTAGAGGGAATCATCTGATCTTTCATTTCCTTGCTTGTAACCTTGTCACCTTCCATGCTCTCCTCCTGCAATATGATGGAATGAGACTAGGCAAGCTTACCTTAAGAAAAGGTCTCGAAGGGCCTAAGTCTCAGAAAGGCAAAGAAACAGAAGCAAAGTGGGACAATCAGGTTAGGCCAAATCAGTAAATTAACAACACAACTTTGGGTTCTTTCTATGTCACGGGTGTGATAACCAACTCCATTAACGTCCCATTTTGATCACTTTTGGTAATAATATGCTTCAACCAATGGGAAGATGAATGATAACACAGAAAAAGCCACCGCCATCAACTTTACCTGTATAATTATTTTCCTCTTTTTTTTTGTGGAGTTGCATTGATTTATGATTGATATTGGCTCTCTAAAGAATAAAAATCCACAGTTGAAGGTCCCCCACTCCCCAGAAATTCCAGTGGGTGTCAATTAACTTATCTTGAAGTGGGTCTCAATTTGCAATTTTATCTAATTGGAATCACTATTGAAATACGATGTAGTAAGAGGACAAGTATATGTACATCTCTATGTCATCTAGGACTAATCAATTTGTCTCAATTACACCAATTTGGAATATTAAAATTTAAATCCCATGAGATGGATAATATGCTTTGTGGATAGCATCTTGTTATCCAGTTAGCGAGTGCGACAGGTAACATCGATAAATTGACAAGAACTATGACCAAGTACCAAACTATGAAGTTTTGATCTTTGTTAGATGCTACACGTATTATATGTTTGATAAATTTATAATTTAATTTTTTCATATATTTCTAAAATATAATTTTTAAACATATTTAAAAAGATATTAATATAAATTAATTTAGGACGTGAGATTTAAGATTTGAATTAATATTAAATTTTAAAGCAGTATTTTAGAAATATATATTAAAAAATATTTGTGTTTAATGCTTAGGCTCTCGATTGCTTTGGATTGTGTGGTTGCTGGGCCATTGCCTGTTGGTGTGGTTCGTACGCATTCAATCAGTAAGCCCATCAACTTTATTGCAACACTCACTTTGTAAATAACTCTGAAATCTCAGTAGACTGACCATAATAGGACTATGAATCTAGATATTGTTCATTTTTATAAGGGCAACGCTCTCCTATAGTTTCAAAATGGGATTATAGGAGAACTTCCAGCACCAAAAACATAGATTTTTTTAATTTTTTATCTTAATTTTTTTTACTTTTTAATATTAATTAATTATTGTTTAGGTCATATAATTTTTTGAGAATTTTTTAAAATTTTTTAAAATTTTTTTAAGAAATTTTTTTATCTTTTTTTACTATTCACATTAAATTTTTTAACACTATTCATTTATAAATGTAAAATATTTTTAAAAATTTAAAAATATTTTAAAAATTTAAAAAAAATATATAACATAAATAATAATTTATTAATATTAAAAAATAAAAAAAAATTTAAAAAAAAAATTAAAAACATAATAAAAAAAATTAAAAACTTAAGCTACCGCCACAAAACTGTGGCGGTAGCTTAGAGCTGCCCTTTTTATAAATAAATCAAAGACTGTCGACAATCATCCACTTGCACATCATAAAAATAGTAGTAAAAGTAAAAAAGCATGCCATCGTGGTTATGGTTTCGAGAAGAAAAAGAAAAGCATTTCCTGATCGGAAACCGACAGAGATGTTCATACTAGTCTCATCCAAAGATTTTCTATCCCAACCCTACTCCATCCTATTTCTTCAAACACTCTGCCAACCTATAGCTAGGTTAGTTTAGTACCTTCCAACCACTATTGCTTTTCAAAAACTATTTATACACCTCAATTATATGCAAAATTTAACATGTTGTTAATGACTGTGGACATTGTTTAATGAATAATTTATAAGAAAACTCAGGTTGTAAATAACTATTTCTCCCAATCAAATTTCAATGAGATCACTTGATATAGTATATAAATTCTGAAAAATGTTTAAGTAGAAGTTTGACTTTGTGTTGTATTAGTTAGACACATACATTAACAGTGAGAAAATGAAATTACATATGAGTTGTAGGCATAGGGAACTGAATGTGTATTATTTTAATAATGTGACTTGGTCTTCATGGGATTGGCGCACAAGGGCAAAGGACAAGTGATTAAGACAAATTAAAAGGAAAGGAGCAGAGGGCAGAGTCCACAGTGATAGTACCACGCGTTGCACATAGTAATGACGACCATTTCTTAGCAATGGCGGCACAATGCCTTGCTTTTTCTTAGCCCTTGTGCTTAGGTAGGATAGCATGTCTTAGGCTGCTACACTTGCCTGCTCATTTTTGGATCTCGAAGAGGTATACTTGTATAGATGCCTTGAAAAGCTACCTATCTCCTGCCCCTGCCATTTTCAAAAGCAAGTACGCACTCACACTCCCCCTTCCCCCTTCCCCCTTCCCTCTTCCCGTATTTTCAATTCATTATTCTTTTCTCTTCTGCCTTCCATGCTTATCACTTGGCCCTCTGGGTTTATCAAATATTCATCATGTGCTTTTGTTTTTCTCATCTTTCTTGTTTCTTGAGGTTTTTCTTGCTGTGTTAATTTTCATCCATGTTATATAATGTCGTCTATTTACATAGTACTAATTAATAGGAAAATTAATACATAATTTACGATTCCAAATAACATAATGAGGTACTTGAAACCACTTGTATTAATGTATATACGAAACTGCATATAGTAAACCAGGTTCAAGGAAAGCTTGGGATCATTTGCCTTCCCTAAATGAAACTTATGGACAAGGACACCTTATAGTCTATCTTCTTCTTGTCTCCGTCTCCATGATTAAGATTAGAAATAACTGTAGCCCTAGCTAGCCCGATGCGCATGCGCAATTGGAGCTAACGTTTATCTACAATTTGCACGCCCTCAGTTATTCTATTTATTGCTATTTCTGTTGTTCCTGCCCAACTACTCTTCTCTTTGCAGACTGAACTGAAAATTCATTTCTATAGTAAACTATTTTTCCTTCTCAACCTCGCCATATAGTATACACACACAACCTATATAATTAAGAATGAATCTTTAAATCGTAAACTGCAAATTACAAATATATAGGATAATAAGTAAAAAGTATTGACGTCATGAATCTGTGCATATACAAAATAAAAAAAGGAAATACTGTTTCTGCAGGAGAGGAATCACCACGTAAATGGTTGAAAACAAGATAATATATATATATGTATACCGGTGAATATATAAGGTCGAGTGGGTTAATGGGAAATTGAGTAGGATTAGGTGAAAGCGTATCTTGATGATCTGCCAAAGAGAGATGAATCGGGATATGGTAATCACTAATGGAATTGTACTAGATATATATGTGTATGGGCCCCAGAAGGAAATGAGGAGCAGATGTTTCACAGAAGCATCAGTTAGCAGAATCAAGCAGCTGCAGCATCAGGGAATTTAATGAAAGCTGCCTGTGTGAAAGAGAGAGAGTCCATTGATGAGGTAGCGATGGGATGCAAATCAAATGGGTATAGTTGTAATCATGTACGTGATATCTGTTTCGTTCCGCAGAAAGCCAGTGCTCACTGTAGAAGCAGGGCAACCGTTAAGACTTTACCCTTTTACTGTAAATATTACATTCCATTTCCTTTTCCAAATGCCAGATTGAATGAGGACGACGGCATCTTTTCCTTTTTGTGCTATGTAATGGAAATATCAAGACTTCGCTACTCGTTTTGTTCTTTTAAGTTGAAATGTACGAAATGAGATTATTGGGAGACGGTTGATTTGGGATTAATGCCAATGATAGTCACTTATAATAAGTCTTTACCAATAATCAATTTAGTTAATTAATAGCACATTCTTAATACATATATAATGAAATTATTAGCAACATGTGGTTGATGAATCCCTTATAAATCTGTCATTTAAGGACCGAAAATACCACACATTGTCACATTATATTGGAATTGGATTAATTATGAAGAGAACGGGGGTTTGGCGTTTTAGGGGGAGAAGGAAGAGACAATTTATCATTGTCTCCTCCAATATATGGAGTCCTTGGCATGGAAAACCTGGTTTCTTATGGATATTGTTGTGTCTCAGCACTCTTAACTCTTCAGAAACCTCCCTGAATCTGCACCTCTTCACTCAACCGTCGTTCTGATTTTGTGCAAAAGGCAAAAGGTTTCTGTTGTCATGAGTTGGTAGTGGGTTTTACCCCTTTGCTCGAAATTGCCGGATAAAAGGACGATGCCCACCATTCCTTATTTTATCAATTTCTCTTTCAAATCTTCATTTCATATCAGATCCCTTTGAGGTGACTTTGAGAGATCTCATTCTCATGCACCAACTTTACTTTCTTCACTTATCATCCATTCCATCACCCTCTCATTTCAAAGTCTTTCACAGACCTTTTTCGCTCGCTCTCTTTCAAGTTTCAACTCAATTTTTAATTAAATTTAAGTTTTAAAAATTATTTAATTAAATAAATATATAAATATATTAATTTAATGTTGTTTATGGTAAAGTTTTTGATTTACCCTTTTTTTAAATGCTAATTAACGGATTGGTGTCGTATATTTAGCGTTTTTTTTAATTCATTTTACAATCTTTCCCCTTTATCCAATACTAATTATAAATTTTGAATAGTGTTCATCTTATAAATAATATTTTTAAAAATATTAAAATTAAACACATTTTATAATATATATATATATATATATATATATATATATAATTGATAAATAAGATGAATAAATAAAGTAATATGAAAATTTTGTGATATTTTTGTGAAAAATTTTATTTATAAATTTTTTTTGTTTATGTAAATTCTATCCATTCCATTGTAGTTTACTTTAATAGTTATAAATAGTAATAATTTATTAGGATAAGTTTATATACCATTCAAAGAGTTTTATTATCTATATTTCTTAATAAATATTAACTCTATTAATTTTTTAAAGAGAAAGATAACCTATGTGGAGTTCTTATTTTAACAATAAGTTTTATTAATGAAGTGTTAGAATTCACGTATATTGTACTTTTTAAATTATTAATATTTTTAAAAAATATAAAAAAATTTCATCTATATTAAATTGGCGAGATTACTTTTATAATTATGTGTGTAAGATTGTATATAGAACTGCATAGTTTAATAATGAAATAATAAAAAAATTGATTATACCTTTATATATGTATGTACCATATTATAATTTTAAATAGGTCTTCAACATGACATCAATTTCTCATGAATAAAACTTCCAATTGAACTATCAATGATCTGTTTCAACTTTCAAGCTCCATGCACCAAGCCATGGAATTCCTTTTGGTCATCAGATCAGGAAACCCTAAACTTCCCTAGCTAGTTAAAAAGATTAAGTAGTAAATGCTCTGCTGACCTTTCTTATGAAAAGAGATTTTATTAGTACAAGAACGCCTAGTGCTTACTGCTTCAAAACCCCGCCATTATCACCCTGCTTTCCTACACTAAACCAACACATTCCTGTTCTTACCTGTGCTTCTTCAATATTAAAAAAAAAAAGTTCACACATTCTGTAGAATAGAATTGGAACCATATATTTTAAGAATTCTGACAAGTCTATTTCACATACATTCATTGGGAATGGAATGAAAAGGGCAGTTTTAAGGGAATTGGTTGTGATGCAAAGATTAGTTAGGGAACAAATTAGGGCAATTGTGAGGCTAGAGGCAGTGGAGCTCTCTATGCATTACCATCCCCATTCTCCTTTCCTTCACCAGCATCCTTTTTCTGACTCAAAAGGGTAACCATCAGTAACAACTTTTTAGTCACTTTCTAGCTACCAACAGAACCTAAAATCTCACCCTCTTAAATTCCTATATCAGACAAGGCCATGTGATCTTTAAATCCTTGGTTTTTACTCTCAACTCAACATCAGTAATCCAAGATGAATAAACCACGAGAGCTGCAAGTGTTTTATAATCACTTGCATAATCAAGCTCACTTAAAAGGAAATAATAAGTGAAAAGGAATAACCTAAGGAACCAAAGTGGGAGGAACAACTTCTGAGCGCCGTCAGTGTAATCATTCAAAATGATAATCACAAGGGACCAGAACAGATCAGATGGACTTTTTCCCCAACTTCCCATAAAACTTTAAATAATAAAAAATATGTATACATACAACAAAAAGCAGCTCCACCCTCCTGAGTCCTGCCTGAAAATCTTCACTCTTTATTACTTGTTCGATGGAGACATGTGGATGGAGACCTCGATAAATTATGTATTCTCTTTTCATCTTTTATAATTTCCAAAGCTTAAAATTTCATGGAGAATTGAGAAAGAGAGTAAAAAGGAAAATCTGCGAGATCCTAAAACCCATAGTTACGCTCACTTCAGTTTCATTAAAATCTACAATCCAACGTCAATCATAACTTCACATAACCCAAAAATGGCAACTCCCTTAACCCTTTCTCTGCATCTTCTCTCGGAAATAGCCGAAGGCAGTTACTACTGTGATTGTGCTCATGCTGTCACCATTATCACGAAGTTGACAAATACCAACAATGTTATGGATTTAAAACAAATTAGGGAAATCAAGACATACTTAGTATGCAATTTGCTGGCTTTATTCGAGGGTTTAGTAAGTACAGATCTTGATTAGAGTTGGAAAAGCAAGTTTATTAGACAGTGGGCAATAACGGAGTTTAAAAGTCTTTGTATTTGTAGGAGCATAGCTCCGGGACACTATAAGCCTATATAAGATGGGCAAACTTCATTGATTTATTAGTGTATATTTAATATTTTTTTCTTTAAAAAGTCAAAGATCTAAGAGAGCTATCTCCAAGCAAGCCCCCTAGAACACTGTGGATAAAGGACAAACACAGAGAAATATGATGATGCGCCATGCATGCACAGTGTGCAGGGTCGCTCATCAAACTTGCAGTAAGCTAATTGTACTCTCCAAAATGGTAATTATAACAATTATTTCTAAAAATGCAAAGATTTTTAGGATATAATCGCAATCCCGTCTACGAAAAAATTGTACTTTCATAAAATCTATATTTTGGATTTGTCATTTTGTCCCTTTGTTTTTTCATCGAGTTTTGTGTTGGACATGGATGATTAAATCAATCACTTTCCCAATATACCTTTTCAAAGTTCAAAGAAAACTGGTTCTGGAGGCAGGATCGACCCCCATCATGGGGCAGAACCTTTCCATTGATCAGCCACCACGAGGGCCGAGGCTGCTCTTCTTCTTTAGTGAAGAAAAAACAAAAATTTTATTCAAATTTTTAAAAAATTAAAAAAAATTATATATATTAAATATTTTGATATTTTAATTTCATAATAATTTTTTTAATTTTTAATATATATATATATATAAATTATTTTAATGTATTAGTATAATAACAAACACACAATGAAAATAATCACTCTTATAATAATTACATTTTCATTTAAACTTAAAATAATTGTGATCTTATTATCTATTATCATTAATTAATTTTTTTATTATTAAGTAAAAATTAAAAAAACGTATAATAAAAAAATTTTGATTAACTTTTTAAAATGTAAAGTGAATTCACACGCTATAAAATGTTGGTGGGCAATAACTCTCATAGTATCCCTCTATAAATAGGAGCAAAGCAAACAAGAGTTAAGTGCCAAGATCAAATATCCCAGTTACTCAGTTAGCCAGTAGTCAATATACGTTGCACTGCCCTCTTCACTCGTTCGGGCAATTTCAGCAAGCACCAATCAACATGGAAGAAGCACTGAGGGGGCTCAATGGGCTAGCCCCGGTTCCAGACCCTGACCCGCATGACTCCATCTCCGATCACCAGAAGAAGTGTGCAACCGCCACCACCAACAAGAGGACTTCGAGAGAAAACGGAGGCTCCGGTGGCACAATGAGGTATCGAGGAGTTAGGCGCAGGCCATGGGGCCGTTATGCCGCCGAGATAAGAGACCCACAGTCTAAGGAGCGCCGCTGGCTTGGTACCTTCGACACGGCGGAGGAAGCTGCCTGTGCTTATGACTGTGCCGCCCGAGCCATGCGTGGCCTTAAAGCTCGAACTAATTTCGTCTACCCAACGGAACCTCCTCACTCTGCCACTGAACATCTTTTCCCTCCCTATACCTTTCCCAAACAATCACAGCAGCACGTTAACAAGAACACCCATAATCGCCATTTGGCTCCTTCCTATTGGTCATCTTACTCTAACCCTCATGTGGGTGACCTCTCAGCTGGTTCTTCTACGAACCAGTGCAACTCTACCCTTAATATGCTCCTGTTTCGTGACTACCTAAACTCTTCTACCAACCCATCTTTGATTTCTTCTGCTCAGCAATTCTACGATCAGTTGTATAACAAGGGCAGTTCTTCAACACCATCACCCACTTGTTGTACTTGTTCCTCTTCTTCAACATCCTTAAACACGTCTAGTGGTGTCCAAGGTTGTTGTTTGGTGAATGCTTCTGTTAGCAAGAGCAACAGCGTGAATGGGCATCACAATTGTGGAACCAGAGTTACTGAAGCTGATGAGGACTCTGAATTCTTTCCAAGAGAATCTTCAGACTCTGGATTGTTGGAAGAGATTGTTCATGGATTCTTACCAAAATCGAAGCCCGAGAAATGCGAGACTACTCCGAAAGCAGAGACTTTCCCCACAGCACAGTTACTTCCTTCGCCAGTGTCTGATCACATGTTCCTTTCTAACAGTACTCTTACCAAGAATGAGGGTTTTGGTGTCTCTTTTGATCACCAAGGTTTCCCCATGCAGCAATTTGACAGCTTCGATGGATACAACGCCCAAGCTATTCCTCTTAGGAACGACCTCTTGATGATGAATGCTGCAGCAGAGTTCTCCATCATGGAAGATATTTTGCAGTACCCAGAGCTTCTTCATGAAGTTGCCAGAATGCAAAATGCTTAATTAATTTTATCTATATCTCTATATATGTTATGGGTATCTAGGTAGGTGAAAAATCCAACAGGTCCAGTGCTGTATTTTAATCTATCTATCTATCTATCTTTATCTTTATGAAACCCAGGTTGTTGAATCTGCTGCCGCAGTTAAACTCTGAAGACTCAAAAAACTCATCTGTAGGGTTTTTCTTGTTGGTAGGTTCAAAACTGGGTTAGTTTGTACTCTGCCTCCTACTTCGGAGAGCAATTTTAATTGGAAAAATGCGAACTTTTGTTAGGCATGACCATGCCTTTTGTATTATGTTTATTATTTTAAATTGAATATTTAGTGGGAGAAGTGGAAAGGGGGATTGTTGATGAGAAGGACAAAGCGAGAGTAAAGTGAAATCTATACGAAGATGTGAGCTTAATTGATAGCTAGTTCTCTGCGTTGACCTTGGAACTCAAAAAGTTAGTGTCTGTTGTTGTATACTTTTGATCTGCTCTGTATCCATCGATACATTCCTCTTCGTTTTGTTTGAGAACAAAGTGGGTTTGGTTTAAGTAATGCCGGGTTGTGTTGTCGTTTTCTTCTTGGTGTTTGTTGCTTGGGATTGTGATGAAATCTAAAGTAAAGTGAGAAAGGCTAGAGATGGAGGTAGCAAGGTTATGGTAATATGGTATTGGAGTGTGTTGTTGGAGAAAGTGTAGCACTGATATGCTGCACATTCATCGAAAAGGCAAGGTGCCAGGGTGAAGATTTTCAGTTACGTGACAAAACACCATGTACAATTGTACATACAACTAACGCCATAAACATACTATGTCTGTTCCTTACATGTGCTTCTCCTCAACTTTCCCATTCCACCCTCCAAACTATTAATCCCCCACCTCCTAATATATTATAATCTATTTAATTATGAAAATATTATTAAATATTTTAAAATGAATATTTATTTTCTAATGATTGTATTATATTATATTGTTTAAATATGTTCAATTCATTTATAAGTTGATAATAATATCAACTAGATAAAATATAATATTTTTTATATAAGAAAA